>WSYH01010411.1:0-23316 GCA_036426205.1 Ascaphus truei | reverse complement strand
CCCGCTGCCTAAGGTGCTAGAAGATGCCTAAAAACCCCTCGAAAAGCCAAAAAAAACGGAGTGGGTATCGCAACACTAACCACCCGCATGGCTACTATGCACGACACACTTTATTCGACAATACCCAGTATGTACCTGCAGATACCTGGAATGCGCCGCTCCTCACCTCTGACAAGCCCCGTTTGTGTTTGCCTTCCCGCCCTGGGTTCATGCCTGCTGACGGCGGCTGATCTGTTAACATGATAATGATTGGATTTAATAGGCTGCAATGCTTCGCGTTCTACCAAATGGCATAAATTCATGAATTGTAATGCAGGTATATATATATACTGTGCAGTATTGCAGCCAGCGGGAATAAAATGCTTCAACCCTGCTTGGAAAATACCTCAATGCACTCGGGCAGAAAACAGTCACAAACCTCAATACACACCGGTATACCCGAATTCGTGGGACTAGCCGAGCTCGAATAAAGTTGTCGCCCCAGTGTAAGCAGCAAAAAAAAGGACCGATTCAGAGCGTCTCGGCATACTTCACTCCAACGAAGCGCCCGGGAGATCTGGAGGAGCTCAGCCAAGATGGCGCCGAACCCAGCGTGCCATGCACTCCCGCCCGCGAGCAACCCCTCCCGGAAACATAACGGCTAGTCATCTTATTACTAGACTTCCTGGAGGACTACATTTCCCAATGTTTTCAAAGCTAAGAAAAGATGTGAGCCAAGATGTTAATAAAGCAATTAACAAAATAAATCAGGAAATTACTGAAATCTCCCCCAAGAACAGAGACCCTGGAAGCCAAGGTTGAGGAGGTGGAAGCGTACAGTCCTCGGCTGAGGACGAGATTACCGTCTCAACCAAGAAATTAACCGCCTGAAAGACGGTTTTAGAGGACCAGGAAACCGGGACCGACGTCAGAACGAGGTTCCGGAATATCCCAGAGTCGGTCCCCCCCGAGACCCTCACGGCCTACCTACAGAAACTTTTTTCTACAACTTGTCCCTGATTAAAAAAAGAAGACATGACTAGATCGAGCCCACGAGCCCCTCGGCCCAAACGAGGACCCAAGAGAAGGAGAGACGTATCGCCCGCTTCCACTCCTATACGACGAAGGAGAAAATCATACAAAGAGCAGAGGGATGAACCAAATCCCCTTCCAAGGCGAGCAGATTCAAATCTACAATGACCTTTCAAGAATAACGATCTTCCGCCGACAGGAGGTTGAAGCCCTACAACACAGCACCTGCAGAGCCACAATGTGCGCTATATGATGGGGCTTCCCCTTTAAACTAAGTGTTCTTGTGAGGGTAAGCTCCACTCTATAAACCCACATTGACGATGCCCCCGGCTTGCTGAGAATCCTGAGATGCCCACCTATCCAGAACGAAGACCAGACGATGATGAGAAGACACCAACCTCACTCGTCACCAGTGCGGCTCCAGATCCTCCGAAGCCTGGCCCTGCGAAATCATCTAAGAGAGGCCGCGGGGACTTAAAGAACAAGAACCAACCGCCCAAGAAAAGGCGTGCCTTCACCCAGCCCAGCTGAGAGGAAAATCGCCAACCCAGACGACGCTCACTTAACCTGCCTCCTAGGCCCCCCCCCCTCCCTACAATCCCCCTGATACACCAAGCAAAGGCCCCCGTCCACTTGCCCTCTTCCCTCTCCCCTCAACAAACCAGCAACCCTACGCCACAGTCGCTGCCCCTTTCTCCCTACACCACCTCCCCCCCGCTATCCCCCCCCCCTCCCCCCCCCCCACGCACCCTCCCAAACCCAACCTAGTCCCCTCCCCCATCCCATAGACGTACCTCGCCCCCCCCGACCATTCCTCCCCCCCATCATATCCCCCCCCCCCAGATCCAATAAATACCTACTTCCGGAGCCCTCTCAAGACCCCCGACCCCGCTCACCAACCTTCCTCTCCCCCCCTTGGCGAACCAGAAGAAGAGAGAAACCCCCCACCCCTCCTCCCCCCCGCTTAGACTTACCTAGAAGGAGATTCGAGTGAGCGAGCCAAGCAGAGGGGCAGGACGGGCGCACATCCCGGACCCAACAGAAACCTGGTAAAGTAAACCCCCTCCCCCATAAAGCATAAGTTGCACACTAGCTCCAACATCAACACTTGACCTATATAACAAAGAGAGGCAGCTCATAAGCCACGAGCTCACCACAGTACTAATCCCAATCCCCAAGCGCCCACCTATACCCCTCCCCCCCCCTTCGCCCGCATCCCATGAACCTTCCACCCCCGAATTGCCTTCCCCCATCACCCCCTCCAATCCCACGATCACCCCCCACAGCCTCCCCCTCCCACCCGCTCCCCTCTCCCCCCTGTCAACACTCTCTCCCCCCCCCCTTCCCCCAGTCCCCCCCTCCCCCCCCGCCGACACCTTCACCCCACAAAGACAAATAAAGCGCGCAACATTCACCTTCACCCCCCACTACCTCTCCCTATCTCCTCCCCCCCCATCCACACCGCTCACCCAGACAACACAGCACGCCATAACTATCCCCCCTCACCTCCTTAAACCTCCCCTCCCATTCCCTCACAACGCCCCCCTTCCCTCCCCAACCACTCTATCCTCCTCTAACCCCCCCATCTCATCCTCCGAGAAAATGTAGACCTGGAAGTTAGAGTGTCGGACTTACCCTACGACCAGGCAGGAGCAGCTCAAAAGACTGAGAGGAGACCACATACCACCAAAAGAATGAGAGGAGATCGAGCCGCACCCACTGTCAGACTCCAATCCAGCCGGGTATGTAAAACACAATTATTCTACACTTACCAGTCTTGGACACAAGAGGCGCTCTCCCTCAAACAACAGACTTTGCTCACAAATATAAAAGAACTACTCAACTAAATAGGACTCAAAAGCCCCATAATAAATGCTTTCCCCCCCCATATATTTTACCCCGTCACCACACCTGTCACCCCCCCACCCCCAACCCCCCACCCACACCACCCCCTTCCCTTTCCCTCACCCTTCGCCCACCTCCCTCTTACCCTCCCCCACCCCGCTAATCCCTCCTACCCCCCCCACGCACCCCAAGTCCTCCACGCACCCCATCTCCCTCATCCCTCACCGCATCCCCCAAGTATGTTCTTCCCTCCTTCTCCCAACCCCTACAAAAAAGCAAGAGCACAACCTCTAAACCCACAACAGCAAGGTGCACCCCCCAACTAATGTTCTCTCATTACCTAACTCTCCCTTTATACCCCCCATCCCCCCCTCCAACTCACATTCACAACCACCCCCTTCCTTCCTTCCCCCACTCCTCCACCTCACCCCCTATGCCTAGCATTAAATGTACATCTCCACCGTAATTCTTCCGTAGCCCCCCAGGGCGAAGGGAAAAAAGAAAAAAAACCGCAAGATCTTCTCTATAAAGATTGTGATAATTCTGCGAGATGTATGGCTGAAATAAATGTTTCATGTATGCTCACCCCCACACACGCTACATTCCTCTCTCCAACCCCCTTCCCAACCCCTCCCCCTTATACCGCCAAACCCCTCCACGAAGCCCCCCTCCCCCCTCCCCTACCCCCCATACTCAGAAATATACGGAACCATGGTTCACAAAATTCACACCCTACCTATTCACCATAAGGGCTAGACAACAGACCCCTGCTAAGCATCATCCCCTCGACTTTCTCTGAAAATACAGAAAGACCCCCCGCCCCACCTTCTACACATACAGAGTTTCCCCAATACTAAACACAAGGAGGACATGGCCATCTCCATCAGCTCCCGTTGGGGCCATGTGACCCGACGAGCGGTCCCCCTGGGGGGCAATTGCCCACTCCCTTTCGACACACAAGGCCAGATGCTACCATTCTTAGTAAGGAGAGGCTTAGAGGGAAATAGGGAGCTCCGAGTTAGGTGTGCATATGTGGTGACGTCACCACCGGAAGTCCAGTATTGAATTATTTTAATTATATGTTGTTTTTATATTAATAAATATTTTTGGACCTTTGTATACTGTATGTATTTGATACTTAGGCATTGCGTTCTATGTTAATTTAAAGTGTTATTTTGTTATCTATATACATGGTATCTAAATATAACCAGCTACTGTAGCGCTCTTCTCAATTACTGATCTAATTTGTTGCCAATTATATCAGAGCCCATCACATTCAATAGACTAGTATATAGTAGATAAGTGAACACCCATGCAGCACTCCTGATGAAACTGGGCGATCCAGTGAAACGCATAGAGTGCCAGAAGAAACCGCAGACCGCGGCTGTGTAGCACTGACATTAACAGCGCTGGTGCTTCCCTGAATCAGCATTTGGGTATCCAAACAAGGAGGTGCGGAGGCCAGCCAATTACAGGTGTTACCAGGAGGAGAGACGCACGAAGACCTGAGGACGCAAGCGAAGGGTGAATGCTGAACGTGACAATCCCAGACGGTCTATTCTGCTCCTGATAATTACTGATGTGCCTGTTATTCCATGACACCATGTGAGTGTATAAATTATGTTATATACCTTTCTGATAAATCATATATCAGTCTACGCTATTGGGGCTTTTATTTTTCATTCAAAAGGTTCCATACATCCAGAGGTACTGGTCATTTATTGCCACTGATGGAAACGCTTAAATGAACAGATAGATTGTGAGTATGCAGTCTATAGGATACAGAGAAGATTATTGATTTTTTTTAGACATATTGCACAATTTTGTGTTTTTATATTCTTTATTCACATGTTTGCTCTCCCCACCGATTGGACAACCCATATGCTGAAACAGTACAAGGTCTTGTTCACGGATAAGCCAGGCAGGACCCACATGACTGATAACCCAGTCCACACCAGGGATTAGAGACCTCTACATAAGAATGCCTATTGGGTATAAGCAGAGGTGAAGAGGAGCATAGAGGAGGAGGTAGAAGAGATGCTGGCCGTAGGGGTAATAGTACCATCTCAGAATCCTTAAGCTTCCCTGGTAATCCGGGTACCTAAGGACGGAACCCCTCGGTTCTGTGTGGACTGCCAGCAGATCAATGCTGAAACAGTGTCAGATGCATATCCCATGCCCCACATGGACAAGCTGTTAGATGAGCTTGCGGGAGCAAGGTATCTGACTACCATGGATTTGTCCAGGGGATACTGGCAAATCCCTCTGACCCAGGAGGCGCAGGAGAAGTCAGCTTTCATCACTCCGAGTGGCTTGTATGAATTTTTAGTTATGCCATTTGGGATAAAGAATGCCCTGGCTACATTTCAATGGCTGGTTAATTGGTTACTGGAAGGGATGCAAGGCTTTGCAAGGGCATACCTGGATGACATAGCTGTGTTTAGAAATTCCTGGGAATCACATCTAGTACATGTAGCAGCGGTGCTGAAAAGGATAAGGGAAGCAGGACTGACACTCAAACCATCTAAGTGTCTAGTCGGGATTGCAGAGGTACTGTACCTTGGGCATACAGTAGGTGGGGGGCATCTCAAATCGGAGCTGGGTAAGGTAGAGGCAATTATCGAGTGACCAGTGCACCAAACAAAGAAGCAGGTTATGGCTTTCTTAGGTACTGCTGGCTACTAAAGGAAGTTTGTCCCCCAGTACAGCACTCTGGCCAAACCCCTGACTGACTTGACCCAGAAGAAACTCTCAGTTCTGGTTTCCTTGCCTCCCCCTTGTGAGAGAATTCAAGGCTTTGAAATCTGCCCTGGCTAGGGGTGCCATCCTGGCTGCACCCGACTAAAGCAAACGATTCCTGGTACAGACCGATGCCTAGGACTATGGTATCGGGGATGTACTGATTCAGGTAGGTGCAGACGGGGGAGAACACCCGATTGTCTTCCTGAGTCATAAGCTGTTGCCTCGGGAGGTGGATAATGTCACCATTGAGAAGGAGTGCCTGGCAATTGTATGGGTACTGAAAAAACTTCAGCCCTACCTGTATGATAGAACTTTCACCGTGATCACTGATCACAATCGTCTAAGTTGGTTACAGAGGGTGTCGGGGGAGAAAGGAAAGTTGCTCCGCTGGAGCCTTGCCCTGCAGGAATTTGACTTTACAATTCAGTACAAGAAGAGTATTGAGTACGGCAATGCTGATGGACTCTACTGACAGGACATCCCCAGTGACCAAGATTTCTCCAGAGGTTCCAGGCTTGCCAGATGAGGTGGCTGCACAAGAGCCTTCATCTTGAGGGGGAAGGTGTGATGGTAAAGGGGTTACCAGGCTATACAATAAAGGTAAAGCCCTATGGTTACCCCTGAAACCGTGGGGTCCCTGGCAGCTACACAGCACCATAACACCAATCAAACACTGGCAACAATCAATGCACTGTCTCAGTGCTAAATACAAATAATGGGTGGTGACCGTGTAATGGAGGTCAATATATGCTGAATATAAGCTACGTACACGGTCTTGTGTAAGTGAAGAATCCTCAACTGGTATATTTATCTTTTCCTGAAAACTGGAACTTCTGTGTGGTCCCTGATTAGCTGTTTCACCAAGCACTGGGTAATCGGCCCTCTCATCAAAGTTGAGTTTTCCCAGTCAGTATACAGACATGCAGAGTGTGTTGAGATGAAATCACATAGTTTTATTTAAAAATGCAAATACATTCTCACTTCTAAAAACTCCTTGGTAGTCGCTGTAGAGCTCGCATCCTCCGCAATCCACACAGGTCCTCGCTACCGCGTCCGGTCATCCGCTATGAAACTCTGGTAGCACACAGACGGGATGGACTACTATGGCGCTGCCAAGGATCAGAAAGGTCCCATAGAACAGAGCAACGCGTTTCACCGAGATTGGCTTCTAAGGCTCAATGAATAGTCTAAATGTCCGTATGGTGGCTTAAATACCCTCCACGTTTCAAATCTTTGCAGTTGAATCAGCTTTAACAACTCCTCCTTTCCATTGTAAACACGTGTGATCCCTCTTCATAATGGGTTATTGAAATTACTTACATCTAATGACAGCACTTCACTTCTCCTGCAGTTAATACCTTAACACCAATTAACATAATCAACTTAAAAAATATATACTAGATTTCTTTAATGAAATAAACCAAGTGTGTGCCTGATGACAGAATGAAATGCCATCTTGGATGAATGAGGAATGTATCTTACCAGTGCAAATAAGCACCTGTGATGAAATAAAATGTAATATAAGCAATCAATTTCAGTACCTAAACCGAACGGTCTAAGTGGGTAAAAACCCTGATTTCTAACAGTAACATACAGGGGAGGAAGTGAAATTTAATCAAATCCTTTGATATGATTTGTGTAGAAATACAAAACTATCTAAGTAGGCAATTGCAGAAAAATGGTGCAAGAAAAGGTAAGCGCAAACCCAATAATATATCACACAAATAAAATAATCACAAAAAAATGATATCACCAAGAGGAGATGCTGCTGGTGTGAGGAATTTCTCAATCCCTCAATAGGCAACAGGAGTAGTACAAAGAGCGCAAGAACTCCTCTCGTGGGTGAATGGTAGTTCACAGGAATCAGAACAACATGTATTAAAAGAAAAGAGAAAAAAAAATCATGGTACAATACAGTTTAATAAACAAAAAATCCTTAGAGCACTGAGCTCCAGTACACTCACATGCTCCACGATCATAAAAGGCAGTGTAACCAACTCAGGGTTAGGAGCGATGCCGATAATACAGCAAACACAGCTACACACAAATGCTCTGGGTAGGATCAGTCTCATCCGCATCCGAACAGCGTCTGACGTCACGGGACTTCCTCGGCTCTCCTCCAATGGTAAGGGAGGTGGCAGGCTACGGAGTCAGCATCAGCGCTAAGGTCTTTACAGCGGGAGAACAGCTGGTTCACAGAAAACGGCAAGAGGCTTCACACAGCTCCACACAGCTCCACACAGCTCACGAATCACTGCACAATTGCAAATAACCCTACGCGTTTCATTCGGGTATTCAGACTTCTTCAGGGGTGTATGGATACAGACTATCTCTCAGCATTAAATAGTCCCCAAGAGGGGAGGGGAAGGGGCGAGTACATCAGCATTATAGCACAGGCCATGCCCACAATGCAGGAGTATAAACATACAAATAGCAGCCAATGTAAAATGGACATACATAATATGTAATAGTACATGTACATAAAATTTATATAATAAAAATATATATATAAAAATAAACATACATAGATAATAATAAAGATCCAGGTAAAACCTAAGTAAAGACAAAAAAGAAAAGCAGCACAAGCAATATAATTGAGAATGCATATTAAAAATTGCATATATTAAGAAATAGCATTGACAAAGTGAGAATATGACGTAAGGGGGGGGTCTGACATAACAGCACTGGGATCTATGCAACCATTTTAATTCAAGCAACATCTTAGGTTTTGTCTGAGTGAACGGGTTATGAGATGGACGTTTTTGAATGAGGTTTTTGCTTTCAACTTTCAAGTGAGAATAAACCAAGCAGCTAACTGACAAAACCTTGAGAAGAAGAGCACAGTGCCAATGTTATGAAAATACCAGACAGATAGGCACTGTCCGAGGGGGTGGGGGGGGGCAATGTGTTCTGTATGTAGAGTAAAAGTCACCGGCTTGTATAAGGAATATTGCTGAATCATTTCATTTAGGCATCCCATAATAATATTATTAACTCGATGTGTTCGTGTGCATAGTTTGTTTACCTTTTACGCTTACGTAGTGACGACACGCAACCTTGTAGAGGGGGCGTGGGTTTAGTATTTTGTGTATAAATAATGCCTGTATGCTACCATGTCTTTGGGAGGGTTTTATTTTGAAACTCTCCTCTGCGTGTGCACCGCACAAGCAATAAACTTATCTGTCATTCTGCAAAACATATCCTCAGACTTGTGTTTTTATTCACAACTTTTAACAGATGGCGCCCAGAATAGAAACCCAGAAATACCGGAAGCTGAGCACCTGGAAAAACCACTCCTCGGTCACTCAAATCTGAGCACTCGTAAGAATCAAGGTAAAAGGCACCTTTTGAGGAAAGCCTGAGTTTAAAAAGTTGTTTTGAGTGATGTGTAGAGAGATGTGTTTTGAAGGGTGTCTCAATCTGTGTTGACGGGTTAACCTAGCAGTGTCAAATAAGTTTATTTGTCTGTTCCTATATCCATTTTAAAGTGTTATAGATGTTAAGTTTTATTGGGATTAAGGTGAGAGTCCCGTTACATTTTTTGGTGTTTTGGTGATGAAGGTGAGTGTTTGTATGCTTAAGGGATTGTTTTTCAGACTGTCCTGGGTTGTGATAAATATTTTTGTTGTCTGAGCAGGAAGGGTCCCTGATTGTACATTTGCTCGGTCTTGTCATTAACAGACCATGTGAGTTTATTTATGGATATCTGTTTAGAAGGTCTTATCTGTATCCATGTTATAGAAGTATAAGGTTAATCAGGACTGGGTTGGACCCACTGAAGTAATTTAAGTGTTTTCTTAGGTATAGTTATGGTGAAAAAATCAGAACAATAACATGCCAAAAGAGTTGTACGTAATCAGCTTGCGCTGATTATTGTATCAGGTGTATTGTACAGGTCAATTAAATGTTATTATTGTAACAGGAGAATAATGGGAAACCAAAGTTCTAAAAATTTGCCGTTAGAGGTTGTGTGTCTGCAGACAGAAATAATAAAGAATGGATACAGAGAACAAGAAGAGACAATATAAATATGTTTTGTTGGCCAATGAAAATACATGCAAGTTCAAATGAAAATACACATGCAAGTCTCAGTGAAAAACATGCCACCCCAATGAAAAAAGTTTGTTTGCAATAAATTACTATAGAAGGAAGCGTGAACCTACAGTATGAGCAGCCGCAACGGTTTTCTTATTCGTAAGAATGCGAACGCAAGGGCTCATAGTGGAACCTTCTAACTTTCAGTGATCCCTGTGTGTCTGTGGCAGTATAAATCTTTGGATTTTATGAGGTTTTTGTGGCAAAATTCATGCATGGCAAGCCCGGCTGGCGGACGCCGCACAAATCAGTTATGAACGTATCAGCTTTTCCTTCCATTTCCCCACATGCAATAAGTGGTTATAAATCATTTCCTGATATAAACTCAAGTTTCGGTGCCGGCAAGTAAAACTGTTGCGCCCTTAATGGAGAGTGGCTAGATGGATTTGATACCCTAATGAATTTTTCCTGAATGATTACCTGTGTGAAAGACAGACCATGCTAAGTATCACCTGTGTGCACAAATCACCATCCAAAAACTTGCAAGTACGTACGAAAACATGAATATTTTTTTGCTCACAATGAAATCAAAGGTCTGAAAGAAAGAGGATCGGAATAGAAGCAGCACATAGCGTGCTCCCAACTTTTTTCTCCAGCGCGAGGAATGTGCTAAGATACGAACTTTAACTCAAAAAGCTCCGGAGCATCAGAGTAGTTTTAAATTCAGGTTATTTATGAGAATAAAGAAAGAGAAGAGAACTTTTATTAATTTAGTTGCAGGGTGAAATTGTGGGGTAAAAGGGGAGAAATGTCTTTCTTTTATTTGTTCGTTATTTTTGTGATGTTGTTTGGCTGTGTGTGAGAGGAGTTTTTGTATTGTGTGTGTTCTGTATTGTGTTTAACGAGTAAAAACACATTTCAATTTTATTTCTATAGGATAAGGATATGTTTGGGAATATTTTGTGTTTAAAAATGTGGGTAAAAGCTCATAAGCATTGTTTGAAGTATATATTGTATTGTATGTTTTCATGTATATAACGCCATTAATATGCACAGCGCTTCACAGGAGTGGTGCACGTCGTAATCATATAGGTATCAAAGGGTAAGGGTAAGAGGTCATGGAATAAGTGATCCAGACATAAAAGTAACATTAAGGAAGAGAACTCCCTGCTCTGAGGAGCTTACAATGTAATTGGTAGGCAGGGAGAGCATACAGAAACAGTAGGATTTGATTAGCAGCCAGGAGAGGAATTTCAGGAGGGGAAACGCAGAATCAGAGTTTAAAAAGTAGAGTGATTCTCGCAGCAGCATTTGGGAGAGATAGTAGGGAAGACAGGTGAAAGTCAGGAAGCTGGGATAGCAGGGAATTACAGTTATCAAGATGGGAGAGAATGAGGGTCTGTATCAGAGTTTTTAACATTTGAGCAACAGAGGAACAGGTGTATCTTTGTGATATTGTGGAGGAAAAAGCGACAGTTAGAGAAATGTTTTGAATGAAAGAGGAGAATATGAGAGAGGAGTTGAGGGAATGACCCTTAAGCAGCGTGCTTGAGCTACTGCATGGAAGATTCAAGAGTAATGTGGAAGGAGATAATAGGGTCAGGTTTGGGAGGAAGTATGAGGAACTTTGTTTTTGCCATGTTAAGTTTAAGGCAAAAGAGGGTCTTCCAGGATGAGATACAGTAGAGGCAACTCTTATTCTAACAAAAACCAGTGGCAATTCCCCAAAAAAACCAGGAAACACCCAGGTACATTCTGAATACATGCCTTAAACTTTCCTTAAACTAGCCCCAGCATTTCTGCATTGATTAATGGCCTATCAGATTAACAGCGGGGGTCCCTGGCAGTCCCATTCAAACTGAATGGGACTGCCAAGGATCCCTGCTGTGTTAATACTATGGGTCGTTAGTCAATGCAGAAATGCCTTAAACGTGCCTCAAACTAGCCCAGAACATACCCAGCACATACCAAGCACATACCCAGAATGTAACCCGGCTAGTTTATGGCAAATGTTAGAATAAACGTTGCCTCTACTGTAACAGAAGGACATTCAGAAACTTAGGTTTGTATGGCAGGTGTAAGGTCAAGGGTTGAAAAGTAAATGAGGGTGTTGTCAGCATAGTGGTGATATTTAAACCCAAGAGATGTTATTAGGTCACCTAGAGAGAGTGTGTACAGAGAAAAGAGAAAAGTGTGGTCCACAGAGGCAAATACTGCAGAGAGTAATAGGAGCAGAGTGTAATGACCTCTGTCTTGGGCAGCATATAGGTCATCAGTTATTGTAGTGAGAATTGTCTCCATGGAGGGAGCAGTGCAGAAGTCAGATTGTAGAGGGTTAAGGAGAGAATGGGTGTTGAGAAAATGGAGCAAGCAAGAGAATACAAGACAAGTTCAGTACTTAAAGTAGAAAGACAGGTATGGTCAAGCTTGCTATTTTTGAGTCATGGTAAAACTATTACATGTTTTAAGGAGAATGGAAATGTAGCAGAGTAGAGGGAGAAAGGAGATCAACAGTGATGGTGACATTCTCTTTTGAGACAGTGGAAAAAAAAGTCAAGGAAAGCAGGAAGAGAGTAGGAAGCGAAGTAGGATAGGAGGAGAAAGAGGGAATGTTCTGGTGTATGCATTCAACATCTTGCTTAAAATAGTCAGAAAAGTCCTGAGGTGAGGTGAAGGAAGAGTTAGTGTGGGGTTAAACTTGTGAGTGTTGATTAATGGAGAGAAATAGGTTTGTGTAGCTTGAGAAAGGACAGAATTGCAACAGGATAGCATAAATTTGTAGTGAATGAAGTCAGTGAAACTATGAAAGTTCAAACAGAAGGCATTAAAGAGAACTGAGTGTAGGGCGATAGCATGAGCGTGTGGAGTTATTTGTGTGTTAAGAAGTTATATAAACCTCAGCTATATAAAAGCCCGTGGGTTAATTTTTGAGAGGCCATAAAAAATGTAGTTCTTAGGGCTCTGGATAAAGCTCCATGTATTTAAACTTTAAGCGAAAGTTTAAATCTAATAATTATTATTTTTCAGGAAGAAGCCGTGGTGTGCCGTTATCTTATCTTTTCAGGGTCAATTGGCGAAACGCCCAGAAACAAAATGGCTCTTTGCCCGGAAACAAGTCTTACAGAAAATATTTTTTCTTTAGTCAGATGAATATGCAGAGTGTCTTTAAAATTATAATGCTGACTGTGTGCTCAGCACTGTGCAAAGAGAGTATATACAGCAAGACATTAGTGTGAAGTCTTATACAAAATCATTTGTCTATTAACTGAATGTGATGTATGTTATAACGAATTAACCATTTATTTTTTCCAAAGGTGTCTGTAAGCAGTGATTATTGTAAAAAATTGCTGTGTAATCTAGAATGGGTTTGCCAGGAAGGGATGAATTTGGGAGTCACCTCTCATTTGTGGGTGTGTCGTGTGTATAGGGTTAAATACAGGGGATACATAGTTGCAAAAGCAGTTACATAAGTGAATAAGGTATGCATTATATACAAGGCATTTCAATTTTTTAGCAGAATAGTTACAGTGGAGTGTTGGGGAAAAACTAGATAGGGATTGGCTAGGGAAATTTGTATGGGTAAAATAATTGCTTAATTGGGAGTGAATATTTTTCCATGACTGTGGATAGTATTGGGAGAAGAGAGATTGGCCTGTTGTTTGAGACAGTGTTTTTTTGTCCCCACTTTTGAAGATTGGGACAAACTTTGGCAGTTTCCCAGGTCTTAAGGTCTTAGGGATATGGCCTGCAGACAGGATAGAATTAATTATGGAAGCAAGTGGTTTGGCAAGGGATGAGGCCCCAAAGTTTCAGGAACTTAGATTGTAGCAAAGTCAGGTTCACATTGGCTACTTAGTTTTAATTAGGAACATTAATAGGGAATACCTCTGTCTATATGCGGATGCTAAGACAGGAGTAAACACATTGATACAAGAATTTAGTCCTAGGTATAAATTATCTCCCTATGAGACACATATGGGATGACTTATGACTATCAGCAGTCCAAAGGAACGAATTAAGGACCATGTTATTGGTAATAAAACAATAAGTTGTATGCAACTAATACATTTTTTGAGTCTCTCTAGGCAAAGTTGAAAGTGCACCTACTCGAGATGGGGTTAATAGTCACATATTTCCTGCGCAAGCATGCTTTTCATCCCAGGTGAAAAAGCCTAAAGTAACCATCAATACAGCAATTAAAGTGGCAGAGTTCTTTTCCTGGACCCAAAGTACAGTAAAGCTCGTTCCAGCTCCACCAAACGTTCCAGCGCCACCAAAGACCAAAGGCACCTAAAGCACAGCCGCATCAAGTTAACGTCTTGCCGAGTCATAACTCTAACCATTAACCAACGAGGAAAATAAGACACCATGCTAAGGCCCGGGTTTTATCAGAACATTTCATTTTTTCAGAGACTCAATATTTTTATTCTTTAGAGTGTGTTAAGTTAGAAATTTAAGGTGTATGTACAATTGAGCCTTGATGGGAGGATTGGTTTCCTGGAAGCGTGGCTTGTGAAAGCTCTTGTATGTGTTTTGGCAGTACTCTTCACTCTCTATGTATGTGTCATGTGCAGCAAAACTTTGATCCAGAAGTGTGTTGCACCTCCACCGAAAGGAGGGGGTCACCCAGGAGCGTGTGTCAGCCACAAGGAAAGGATCATAAGTCAGCCATGTTGACCATCGCAGACATTGTCTGTTCTGATATTCTGAGTGAATGATGTATACAATGCGTGCAGGGGTGAGGATCATGCATTCGCTTCCACAGACCCCCTCAATTCTCAGTAATAGAATGTTGTGATGATTCTGAAAATATATGATGATAGAGATAGATGCCATTTCTTTTATCTAGCAACTGCATACCCAAAGAAAGGTTGCTTGCATAAAATAAGTTTTTAGTATTATGTGTATAATTTCTGTATTTTTCCAATTTTTTTAAGGGAACCTCTTTAAAGGGTATATCACACAGTAGGAACAAGAATCAATTTACGGGTCAAGTGTCTCCACCAACTAATGAAACCTGTGTAAAAATGTATGTTTAGTCAGAAAACAATTTACAGGAAGGATGTGGCCTTAATTTTGCAGTTTTTAATTTCATCATTAAACCAAGAACAGGTTCAGATTAGGTTTATGGCCTTACAAAACAGAATTGCTTTAGACTATGTTTTAGCTTCAAAAGGAGGGGTATGTGTTTGATTAAAGACAATGTTGTGTTTTATTTCAGATCAGTGTAGCAATGTGCAGCATGAATTCAATGAAATAGAAGAGATTCAAAAGAGGTTTACAAAGGGAAGTGACAGATTATCACCCTTGGGGTTAGGTGAATGGCTTGGATCACTTGGAGCAAAAACTTTTGAATGCTTGGATGTGTGGGAGTGTTACTTGTTGTCATATATGTGTGTGTCACGTGTTGCAAAGGTATGATCCACAGGTGTGCGACCCCCTCCCCCATTCGGATGCCACTCTTTACAGATGCCAGAAAACAGCAGTACCGTGAAGAAAGAAGATGCTGACCACAGTTATTCAATTCATCAAAAGACATATTGGCCTCAGCGCCTTACGAGACTATGACAGTGAAGGGCACGTACCCTTGTCCTCTGAGTTATCCCTGGACTATCATCATGAACTTAATTCTCAAAAGCTATGTTTTAAGAATAAAAAAGGAGGGAGTGACAAAGTGAGAATATGACGTAAGGGGGGGGGTCTGACATAACAGCACTGGGATCTATGCAACCATTTTTAAGTCAGCATACATCTTAGGTTTTGTCTGAGTGAACGGGTTATGAGATGGACGTTTTTGAATGAGGTTTTTGGCTTTCAACTTTCAAGTGAGAAAACCAAGCAGCTAACTGACAAACCTTGAGAGAAAGAGCACAGTGCCAATGTTTAAAATACCAGACAGATAGGCACTGTCCGAGGGGGTGGGGGGGGCAATGTGTTCTGTATTTAGAGTAAAAGTCACCGGCTTGTATAAGGAATATTGCTGAATCATTTAATTTAGGCATCCCATAATAATATTATAACTCGATGTGTTCTTGGCATAGTTTGTTTACCTTTTACGCTTACGTGTGACGACACGCAACCTTGTAGGGGGCGTGGGTTTAGTATTTTGTGTATAAATAATGCCTGTATGCTACCATGTCTTTGGGAGGGTTTTATTTTGAAACTCTCCTCTGCGTGTGCACCGCACAAGCAATAAACTTATCTGTCATTCCTGCAAACACTTCCTCCTCCGACTTGCTGTTTTTATCCACAACTTTTAACAGCATATATTAAAAAATAATAAAAAAAGGAAAATGTAAATATATGTGTTAATACAATTCACATAAGAAATTAGTATAAAAACACACACATAAACACACATGTGAACCAGCTGTTCTCCCGGTATAAAGACCTAAGCGCTGACGCTGACTCCATAGCCTGCCACCTCCCTTACCATTGGAGGAGAGCCGAGGAAGTCCCGTGACGTCAGACGCTGTTCGGATGCGGATGAGACTGATCCTGCCCAGAGGATTCGTGTGTAGCTGTGTTTGCTGTATTATCGGCGTCGCTCCTAACCCTGAGTTGGTTACACTGCCTTTTATGATCGTGGAGCATGTGAGTGTACTGGAGCTCACTGCTCTAAGGATTTTTTATTTATTAAACTGAATTGTACCATGATTTTTTTTCTTCTTTTCTTTTAATACATGTTGATCTGATTCCTGTGAACTACCATTCACCCACGAGAGGAGTTCTTGTGCTCTGTGTACTCCTCCAATTGCAGAAAAATCCCTGCAAGGGTTAACAACGCTAAAAAACAACAACAGATAAAACATGCTGTTGCCGTCTATGATAAATGGGGATAAAATACATCCCTGTACGATTGAAGCCATGTCCTGAGCGAATAAGACAAAAAAGACAATATCAGTATTCAATACTTCAACATTGAAACATTTAAACATATTAAATAAATCTCTGGATAACAGAGTGAAAACTCTCATCTAACTTAAAGATTGGAACTAGTGGAAGCTGGAAAATAAAACATAGAAAATGCTTATGCATGGAAACTTAAAAACTCTAACACTCTAAAAGCTGCATAAAAGTGGCTTTGGAATGAATGGATTATTGGATGAAAGCCCCCAAATCTATGTCCACATTAAGACCGCATGGAACAAGTGTCTTAAGCTTATAGATCCTGTAGGAGGCCATGTGCAGAGGTACACAATGGAAACTGTTGTAAGGTGAAATTATAACAAGGCTTTATTGTGCCTGTCGCTTAAAACACAGCAAAAAATCAACATAAGCGAAATAGTGAGCCAAACAAAGAAAACCTATCTCTGCTTTGGACACTATCTACACATGTAGCTCAGCCCTCTCTGACTGTGTTGGTTAGCTAGGCTCTTTACCAGCAGAAAATCATGGAGACATTTATCAATACACAGACATAGATAATAGTCTTATACGAAAAAGTCTTATCTGTTAGCTGGGCTGCTGTAGGGGAAGCTTCTCTGCTCTCCTGGAACCGCACCCTTGTGTACACAGAAAATGTCAAGCTCCAGGTTAGAATCTTGTCCTCTTTGTCTTGTGGTCAGCTTGTAGCTCAAGACATCTGCCCTTCCTTGTGGTTTGGAGGGAAAATCTTATCTGTTCCTGGTTGCTACCTTTTCTTCAGGGTTTGTCAGCATTCAGGTTTAGAAGTTTCCCCTGTGTCTTGAAAGCAGCTCTGCTGTTTCTTCTGGCAGGGCTCAAGACAAGTGTCTCCAAGTTCAGCTCATGTGTGAGCTAAGGAGTCTCAATTCCTGTCTCAAAAGACAGGCTTTTCTAAGCCATCTAAATCAGGCAGGTGGAGTTAGTTAATTGCCTACCAGCAGTTAACCCCCACACTGCTGGATTAGAGGCACATTTGTGAACAGGGATAAGTCCCCTGTTACAGATCCAATACTGTTAGTGCCCACGTTTATTCTAACACAAACCAGTGGCAATCGCCAAAAAGACCCAGGTACACCCAGGTACATGTGGATACATGCCTTAAACTTGCCTTAAACTAGATCCAACATTTCTGCATTGATTAATGGCCCATCAGATTAACAACGGGGGTCCCTGGCAGTCCCATTCAAATTGAATGGGACTGCCAGGGACCCCTGCTGTGTTATCCTATGGGTCATTAGTCAATGCAGAAATGCCTTAAACTTGCCTTAAACTAGCCAGGTTACACCCAGCACATACCCAGAATGTAACCAGGCTATTTTAAGTCAAGCTTTAGAATACTCGTGGTCTCGTCTGCACAGCTGCGGCCGCCTTTATAGTAATGCGGCTGGATCCGCGGCGCTCTGCTAACCGCGGCCAGATGCGGTATATTTTCTTATTTTCCATAGCGCTTTCCGGTATGTTAGCGCTTGGATTTTTAGCGCTGTCCGCTATACTGCAATACCGTCTAAAAACAGAAGCGGGCGTTCGCGAGCTGTTGTCTTAAAAGTCTAATAAGTCTAATGCATGTCTAATGCATTATGTCTGTGTGTGCGCACGCAGTATTTGTAAAATGAAGGATTTATAGTATACAGTATTACAAAAATATATCGTCGTGTCTTCTTCGAATATAAAATTATCACATTTCTATACAGTACTGAATGTACTGTATTATTTTGTAATCAGTACTTTTACTTGTTTTCATACTCTTTTTATACAGTATTATGCGTGTACCATTCAGTACTGTATGTCTCTTTTGAACATTGTTGAAATGCATAGGCGTGTTACAGTATCACATTTTGGCGCATACAGTGCTCTCTCTCTCGCCCCTGCAAACACACGGATAAAGTACTATTTCAACTTCTTATCTACAGTTCAGTACACCTCTCCCAGCCAGATGGCTTTCTGGCTTCAATCATCCCGAACCTGTCATCACATTCCTGCGTGTATAACGTACAGAGCCTGGGGTCACATTTCAGCGCCTGCGTGTAATCATGTGGAAGTTCAAGTCTGGAAAAAAAAAAAATTCCAGACATGTGTGCCTGCATAAAAATTCTTGTTATTCTGATATTCTATCGGTACTGTAGATTTTTCATGTTACACTGGTCATTCACATGCTTTATGTAATTTTATTGATTTGGGGGTCTGGGGATCAAAACATTATGATGACCTGTTGAAATTATGTCTTTGAACTACAGTACAGTACTGCTAATCCTTCATGCAGCTTTACCCCCCTCCCCCCCGCACACACACACAAGGCTCAAGGATTTCAACTTCTTATCGACACCTCTAGAAAACCATTAATTTTCAAAAGCTTGGCTTTGTGCTTTTAATAGTCCCGAGCCGAGTGTCCCATCTCTGCGCCTGCGTGTAACCTTCTTTGGGAAGGGACCTAGTTGATGATTAATGCGCATTCATGTATAACGTCACAATCATTTTCAAATGCTTGGCTAATCCCTTATGCTAATCCATTATGATGACCCCCCCCCCCAACCCTTTGAGGCTTTGTTTACTTTAACGCATGCGCACTTGTGATAAACCCTTCTGAATTGAATATGTTATCTGATTATGTAATCAATGAATACAAATGTAACCAATGAATAAAAATGTAAGCCTTCTTGAAGAATACCCCCCCACACACACATTCACAGTGAATTTAAAGTTCAAAGAAAAAAAATGTGAATGTTTGAAATATTTATTTTATTTTAACAGGAATAAAAAATACAAATTATCATTTTCAGTGTTTATCTTCTTTGTACACGTAAAGTAGTGTATAGTAGTGTACTGTAGTTCAGTTGAAATTTTAGGGCCGTGCATAATAATGGAAGAATGAAAAATACAAATAATCATGAAAAATGCACATTTATAAAATTAAAAACAGTAATACAATTTTTTAGTCTTTATCTGTTCGTCATGGCCACATTGCATTCTGTAGTTCAGGCCTACACAACTCGTAAAGTGCGAAGGGCCGAACTGCTCCAAGGAAAAAAAAAAAAAATTGGGCCAGCGAATCGGGTCAAATCATCATCATCATCATCATCATCAGCATCATCATTCATTAATCATCATCATCACACTATATCACATCATCATCATCATCATCTCATCATATCATCATCATCCACATTCCATCATAATCACATCATACATCATAATCATAACATAATCATCATCACTCGCTCAGCACGTATCATCATAATCACTCATCATCAGACTAATCATCAGTCATATCATCATCTCATCTCATCATCATCCATCATCATTCTATCATCATCATCACATCATCATTCATCATCTCATCATCATATCATCATCCATTCATATCACATCATCATGTCATCATCATCATTCAATCATCATTCATCAATCATCCCCCATGCACCCCTCAGTCATCATCCTCAATATGCTCCCCAGCCCCTTCATATCATCTCATATATACTCCCCCAGAATCCAACACTATCAACCTTTGGAACTACACATTCTATCTATCATACCCCCAATCTCTCCCCTCATCACCACACAGATAATTACCCCCTCCACATCAAACACAAAATACCCCCCTTGCCACACCAACACAAATCCCACCACCCTGCACTCACATCACACTCTCCCCCTTGCGCAAGCTCACATCCCTCTCCCCATTTGCAGCCACATCCCTCTCCCTCCTTAAAGCTCAAGCCCTATCCCCCCTGCAGACTCACTACCCTCTCCACCCTTTCAGCCACTATCACCGCCCAACTTCACCCCTAATCTCACCGCTACTGACACCTCCTCCTCTGGCCCCAAACTCCTCCATTGACACCTCACATCAACTCTCCCCCCTGCCACTCACAGAACTCTCCCCCCCTGCACCTCACATCACTCTATCCCCTTGCACCTCCACATCACTCACCCCCCTTGCACTCCATCCACCTCATCACCTCACCAATGCTCCCCACCTTGCACCTCACATATCCTCCCCCCCTTGGCACCTCAATCACTTCCCCCTCTGCACCTCACATCACTGCACCACCCTCTTGCACTCCTCAATCCATCATTGCTCATATCCCCCGTGCACCTGACATACACTCACCCACCCTGTGCAACCCACAATCCATTCTCCACACTGGTGAATGAAGCTGGTGGGTGACAGTGTAACTGGGTGGGAGACGTGACTGGGTGTGGCTGGAGACCGTGACGGGTTGGGGGGGGAGAACAGTGACTGGGGGTGGCGGAAGAGGACAGTGACATGGGTGGATAGAAGGTTGACAGGGACTGGGTGACAGGGTGACAGTGTGCCTAGGTGACAGTGACTGAGGGGGAGACAGTGAGATTGGGTGGAGTGGGTGGCCAGTGACCACCCCGGGGCGGGGGGAGACAGTGGCTGGGTGGTGGGTGGGAGACAGTGACTGGGGGTGGGAGACAGTGTATCATGGGTTGGAGACAGGACTAACAGTGACTGGGTGATGCAGACAGGGATGGGTGACCGGTGACTGGTGACAGTGACTGGGTGACAGTGAAGTGGGTGACAGTTGACTGGGTGGGAGGACAGTGAGGGTGGCGGGTTGACAGGACTGGCGTGGGTGGGGTGAACAGGACTGTGTGGGGGGGGGTGACAGTGAGTCTGCGACACACACGGCACAGTGACTGGGTGGGAGACCGTTATAGGGTGGAGACAGTGATACAAGGTGGAGACAGTGCACTGGGTGGGAGACAGTGACATGGGTGGGTGGGAGACAGGTGACTGGAGTGGGGAGAGACAGTGACTGGGGGGAGACAGTGACTGGGTGGGAGACAGTGACTGAGGGGGGAGACAGTGACTGGTGGAGACAGTGACGGGTGGAGTGACAGTGTTGGGGTGGGTGGGAGGACAGTGACTGGGTGGGGGAGGGAGCCAGTGACGTGGGGGAGAACAGTGACTGGGTGACAGTGGAATTTTGGGTTGACAGTGACATGCTGCTGGGGACAGTGAGGGGGTGACGTTAACTGGATCGACAGTGACGGCGAGTGGGTGACATTCCCGTGAAGCGGGTGAGGAGACCATTACTGGTTGGTTTTCCGGGTGTGGCCCTTAGGACAGTGACTGGGGGGGGTGTATAGTGACTGGGTCCGGGTTGTATATTTAGGTGACCCCCGTTACCCCCGCCCCACACGGGGTGACAGGGACTGTGTGGAGTGGGTGACAGTGGGGACTGGGTGGTGGCGTGACAGTGTTGACAGTGACGGGTGTGTGTGGCCAGTGACGGGTGGCCGCCCCGTCGGGTGACAGTGACTTTTACAGTGCAACTGGGTGCGGGGTGACAGTTTTGACAGTGATGGGTGGGGGACAGTGACTGGGTGGGGGTGGACAGTGACTGGGTGGGTGCGGTGGGACAGTGACTGGGTCGTCAGCTCCTTGGTGAAAGTTTTGACAGTGAATGGTTGTGGGTGACAGTGTACCTTTGGGACAGTGGACTATGGGTGGGTGGGAGACAGTGACTGGGTGGGTGGGCTGACAGGCCTCGGGTCTGGGAGGACAGGGACTGGGTGGAGGTGGACAGTGGTGACAGTGGACTGGGTGTAAGTCGACTGGGTGGGTTGGGAGACAGTGACTGGGGGGAGAAAGTGACTGGGTGGGAGACAGTGACTAACAGTGGACTGGGTGCGGTGCGGTGACAGTGATTGGTGTGGGTGGGAGACATGACTGGTGGGAGCCAGTGACCCTGGGCGGGAGACAGTGATTCTGGGTTTGACAGTGACCTGGGTGACAGTGAATGGCGGGACCTGGTGGACAGGTGATGGGTGGGGTGACAGGATGGGGGGGAGACAGGACTACAGGCCTGGGTGGGTGCTGGTGACAGTTACTGGGGGGGTGGGCTGACAGGACTGGGGGGAGACAGTGACTGGGTGACGGGTGACAGTGTACTGGGTGACAGTGAAACTGGGTGAACAGTGACTGGGTGCCAGTGGGACAGGGACTGGGGGGGGACAGTGACAGGGTTCGGTGACATGTGACTGGGTGGGAACAGTGAAATGGTGGCAGGGGGTGACAGTGAGCCCTGGGTGGGTGGACAGTGGACTGGGTGGTGGGAGACAAGTGATGGGTGGTTGACAGTGACTGGGTGTTTTCCCGGTGGGACAGTGACTGGGTGGGGTGGGAAACAGTGACGGGTGTGGTGGGAGACAGTTGACGGGGGGGGGGGACCGTGAATAACAGTGAATGGGTGGAGACAAGGGACTGAACAGTGAGATGAGGTGGGAGACAGTGACTAACAGTTGACATGCGGTACATGCTGGGTTGACAAGTAACTGGAGGACAGTGATGGGGTGGGTGACAGTGACGGGGGTGGGAGACAATGACACTGTTGGTTGGGTGGGGGAGGTGACAGGGTGCTGGGTGGCTGACGTGACTGTGGTGGGGACAGTGACTGGGTGGTGGACAGTGACTGGGCTTGGGTGGGTGACAGTGACTGGTGGGGGGGTGGTGACATTGTGTTTGTACAGTGACTGGGTGCTGTGGCAGGACCTGGGTGGAGTGGGGTGACCGTGGAACTTTGACAGTGAAGGGTGCTGTGGGTGACAGTTTTGCCCAGTGACTGGGGGGGTTTGACAGGACGGGTGTGGGTGACAGTGACTGGGTGGGTGGGAGTTAGGGGGTGGTGACAGTGTACGGGTGAGGCCGGTGACAGTATTTGACAGTTAACGGTGGTGACAGGTGACTTTGACAGGATGGTGGGGGGGAGACAGGATGGGTGGGTGGGGACAGTGAGGGGGGAGAATTGA
>WSYH01010410.1:2875-23319 GCA_036426205.1 Ascaphus truei | reverse complement strand
GAATGGGGTCAAGAGGGCAAGTGGTAGAGGGAGAAGAGGAGATCAACAGCAACACATCCTCCTCTGAGACAGTGGAAAAAGAGTCAAGGAAGGCAGGAGGAGAGTTAGGAAGAGGTGTAGGATCGGGGGAAGAAACAGAGGGGATGTTCTGCCGTATGGATTCCACCTTTTCCTTAAAATAGTCAGCAAAGTCCTGAGCGGAGATGGAGGAAGGAGAGGCAGCTGAGGGTGGTTTGAGAGTATCAAAGACAGAGAACAGTCGGCGTGGGTTAGACTTGTGCATGTTGATTAGTGCAGAAAAGTAGGCTTGTTTAGCTTGCGAGAGGGCAGAGTTGAAACAGGATAGCATAAATTTGTAGTGAAGGAAGTCTGCGAGAGTGTGAGACTTCCTCCAGAGGCATTCAGAGGAACGAGTGGAGGAACGCAGCATGCGCGTGTGGGAATTTAGCCAGGGTCTAGGGTTAGAAGGGCGAGGGCGGCAGAGAGAAAGCGGGGCATGTAGATCAAGAGACGAGGACAAGACAGAGTTGTACTTTCTGACCAGGTTGTCAGGATCTGTAGCAGAGCTGAGAGAGGAGAGGGAGGAGTGTAAAGTGGACTCAAAGTCAGGTAAGTGAATAGAGCGCAGGTTTCTGCAGAACCGGGGGGTAGATGGAGGTGGAGAAGGGGAGAAGCGAGATAAAGAGAATGAGATGAGATGATGGTCAGAGAGAGGAAAAGGGGAAATGGAGAAATCAGAGAGAGAGAAGTTTTTAGTGAAAACCAGGTCTAAGTAGTGGCCATCCTTGTGGGTGCTGGCTGCAGTCCACTGTTGAAGGCCAAAAGAAGAGGTAAGAGAAAGAAAGCGGGAAGCCCAAGAGAGAGAGGGGTCATCAATGTGGCAATTGAAGTCCCCAAGGAGAAGAACAGGGGAGTCTGAGGAGAGGAAGAAAGAGAGCCAGGATTCAAAGTGAGAGAGAAAGGCAGAAGGGGGATGAGTAGAGGTAGGTGGGCGATAGATGACCGCCACATGAACAGGGAGAGGAGAGAAGATCTGGACAGTGTGAGCCTCAAAGGAGGGAAAAGCAAGAGAGGGGGGAATAGGAAGGGTTCGGTAATGGCAGAGAGAGGAGAGCAGGAGCCCCACGCCTCCACCCCTGCCATCAGGGCGCGGAGTGTGGGAGAAGGAAAGGCCACCATAGGAGAGGGCAGCTTCCAGAGCAGAGTCAGACTGAGTGAGCCAGGTCTCAGTTATAGCAATGAGAAGCAGGGAGTGAGAGAGAAAGAAGTCATGCACAGAGAGGAACTTGTTAGAGAGGGAGCGAGCATTCCAAAGGGCACAGGAGAAAGGGAGAGAGGAGGGAGGGTGGCAGGGGATGGGTATGAGGTTGGAGGGGTTGACACCAGAAGGAGTAGAAGTTGCATGTGGGAGGCGAGGACGAGAGCAAGTAGAAATAAGACAGGGACCAGGATAGGGAGAGATATCCCCAGAAGCAAGGAGGAGAAGCATGGATAGAAAGAGGATGTGTGAGGATGATTTGTAAGGGTGTTTTTTAGTGCAGGGGATATAGCTGTGTGGTGTCAGAGGACGCAGGTAAGAAAGGAGTTCATGTGAAAAGAGAAGTGGTGAAGGAAGGAGAGATGGAGATATATAAATAGAGTTAGAGACATACTGAGGCTGGTAAAAAGAAGTGCATAATTTAAGAAGAAGTGAAGTCACAGCAAATATAAATGGTAAAGGCAGCATCACAGCAGTAATGATGCAGTCTGGTATTGATGATATCCTCCTTTCCAGTGTAGTTCAAATGCAGGAATCAGGGCCAGATGGGGTGTCCACTTCTTCCTCACTTCTTTTGAACTTCCTTTTAAACTTCAGTTGTTCAGTAGTCATGCCACTTATAATGGGCAACTTCCTTTTAAACTTCAGTTGTTCAGTAGTCATGCCACTTATAATGGGCCACTTCCTTTTAAACTTCAGTTGTTCAGTAGTCATGTCACTTATAATGGGCCACTTGGATATGGGCTGCAAGCAGACTAGCTGTTCTGACTGGATTTATATAGGCCTAAAAAGTCACCTGACAATGTTGTTCTGTCTGCTTGATTGTATGATCAATTCAGTACTGTTGACTGTGATCTTTTTTACAATGTGATCTCAAATATATTTAATTATTTTTTGAACACCAGTGATGGTGTCTTTTTTATTTTTGACTAGTTTGCCCACTTCTTTGACTAAGTAATTAGGTAATACCAAAGTAACAGGGTGATCATTTACTTGATTCCCCCATTAAAAAAAAAAGAAGCACAATTGCAGTTTTAGACTGCAAAGAGGAACAAATAATGTCCTAGCAAATGCACTGATCACTGAGCATATAATGCAATTACCGTTTGCCTTTTTGTAACTCCAAGAATTGCAGTGTACTCACTAACAAAACAACGAGTAGGCAGCTTGTAGATAGATTCAGATAGATACTTTTAGCATGCTCTAACCATTTTTTTAGTATGGATGTACAGTAGGTTTGCAAACAGAGACTATCATACTTACACATAACAAGGTCAGATCTCTTTAAAAATGCATCACCAATCCTTACAGCCACTTCTAACATAAAGCATGGCTAAATATAAACATTGATTTGCTATTAAAACCCATTCCACTTATGTATTCAGATATATGAGCGTTATATTACTTTTTTCAAGCGATTATGAAATTGCTTCAGTTTGTAAACCTGACTCTGTTTTATTACTCAATTAGAAGCAATGTAAAAACGGCTTAATCTGTGTCCTACCAGCAGCTGTGTCTCTTCGTTTTCACTAATAAATGGTGCTATACGTAATGAAGGAGATAGCTATAAATTATGGAAATGGTTGAAGATGTGTCTGATGTTTTCCTGGTGAATCTTTTCATTCATCCTTATCACAGTTCTTTTGTTTTAATGCCTCATGGATGCTTCTGAGTCAGGGAGGATTAGCAACAAATCTTTGATGAAAACATCAGCTGTTTCAAAAATGTCAGATTCATCTATTTTTCAATAATGCACTGCAGGGCTTTGGATATCATGGAATAGCCAGCTCTTCCATGAGCAGAAGATACAAGCTGAACACAGTTCCTCCCACAGTGCTCTAAATGAACAGCTATCATAAATAACAGGTTATGTAGAATCTCCAGCCACTGAGATGACAAATTCTCTCTTTGCCGTGCTGTATCTGGTAACCGTGATAATAACTTTTGAATACAGAACTAATGAAATACCCTGTCATTTCTACAATAAAGATGGAAGAACTAATATTGAATCTGTAAATATTTAAACTGAGCATAACGTCTCCAGAGCTTCTTCACATTCCGGATACTGTACTGCGTAGCAGAGGACTAGCTTTGAGGAAAGCTTGGGTTCTTTTCTATGCACCGTACCCCCATTGTAATTTCAGCATTTTATCAATACCGAAAGTGGTGCACTTTGATTACAGCTCAGGATATTTAAAGCAGCAGTTCAAGCAATAGCTTATATGTGTTTTTTTTTTTTTTAATAAATCAGTTCTGTACTATGAGAAAATACTTGTAGCATTTAAAAATGTTAAAAAATAAAGTTTTAAAGACATTTTTAATGTTTCTAATGTAGGAAGCATTTCCAAAGTGACAGCCCCCTTCCCCTGTTGAGCCCCGCCCTCTCTCTAGCAGTGAACCAATTGTATCTAGTAACTGCCCAGTCAATCATATTCTAGAAACTACATTGCCCAAAATGCTGTGCAAGAACTACATTAAATAGCCCAGAGCAAGCGATTGATTACAGGAGAACGGTTCGATCTGCAGCTTAGCTAATCACTTGTCAGTGTGCAGATTGTATTGATGCAAATATTGAATGAGAAAAAAAATATATATATTAAACGGCAGCTTGAACTGCAACTTTAAAGTAGAAAAATTCCATTCTCCATCTTTCCCTCTTGCAATTCCACTATCTTCATGCTCCCTCTGCTGGTCTTCTGGCAATTCACTCCTTGCTGTGCTTCTCTCTTCTCTCTCATAGCACTGCCTGAATGAGATTGAGATTTTGGCTATCATTTTTGCCGCTGCCATTCACGACTTCGAACACACAGGAACAACAAACAGTTTCCACATTCAAACCAAGTGAGTCCATTTATACATTGCCACTGACAAGGTATTCCACAGCAGTATCTTACCAGGACAGTGTGTGCACACGATTCACATACTGGAGGACCCCAATAAAGCACCCTGCATTCAATGAGAAGCAGTAGCACTGGATATGGTAGCAGATTGCATGAATACTGCACCTTCCCCCAACTTTATGTACATGATGAAAAGACTCGCCTGCCATTACCTGGAACTGTTGTATACGCTTTAGCATGTACTTCAGCACCAGACATTGCATCAAGCTCGCAACAACAAATGATGATGTATTCATGGACATTAATCACTTTCAAAATGTTATTTCCTTAAATGAATAGCAGTTTGCTGATATGTTTAAAAGTGACATTTATTTGAAACAACTGACGTCTGTCTCCACTGTGAGATAGTACTGTATAGTGGAGAAGGATTCCAGGCACATATTAATCATGAGATTTGCATCCTTTCATTTAGCAGGTGAAACTCTGCCTACAAAAAAAAAAACTGGGTGTTATAACGTTATTAGAATATAAAACACTGCACTTTTTTCCATAGAAGCTGTCTAAATATTTATTTATTTTATTTATAAAATATTTTACCAGGAAGTAATACATTGAGAGTTACCTCTCGTTTTCAAGTATGTCCTGGGCACAGAGTTAAGACAAATAATACATGTTTACAAATACAATTACATAAATGAGCAGGGTATACATTATATACAAGACATTGCATACACAGTTAAAGATAATATATATTATGGGCGTATGAAACAGTTACAGACCAGATTAAAATGTGTGACAGTCTTAGATTTGAAAGAACTTAAACTGGTGGTGGATGTAAGAGTCTCTGGTAGGTTGTTCCAGTTTTGGGGTGCACGGTAAGAGAAGGAGGAGCGGACGGATACTTTGTTGAGCCTTGGGACCATGAACAGTCTTTTGGAGTCTGATCTCAGGTGATAAGTGCTGCATGTGGTAGGGGTGAGGAGCTTGTTCAGGTAGATGGCAGCTTGCCCATAAAGAATTTGAAGGCAAGGCAGGAAAGGTGAACTTTGCGCCTAGACTCTAGTGTTGACCAATCTAGTTCTTTAAGCATTTCGCAGTGATGTGTGTTGTAGTTGCATTGGTGAACAAAACGACAAATTGAATTGTAGAGGGTGTCAAGTTTGCTAAGGTGGGTTTGAGGTACCGAGCCATATACTATGTCTCCATATTAAATAATTGGCATTAGCATCTGCTGTGCGATACGCTTTCTGACCAGGAGACTTAGGGAGGATTTGTTCCTGTAAAGTACCCCTAGTTTGGCATAGGTTTTGGTTTTCAGGGTATCAATGTGCATCCCGAGACCTATGCCAAACTAGGGGTACTTTACAGGAACAAATCCTCCCTAAATATGTGGCCACTTCTCATGTAAATAACTTAATGGTGCGATCTGATATACCCACCACTGTTTTTTGCAGTTTCCATCCTTCAGTTGAGGATGGATTTAATGTGTAATGTTTCCATTCATAATACATTATTTTTAAGCATATATGTAAAAAAATAAAATAAAAAAAGCAGGGAGCTGAATGTATGCTTTTTTTTTCCAACAGAAGAAATTATATGAGGAACACCTAAATTAAACATCTCAAAAAAAAAATGTAATGACCCTCACATATGCATATATCATAAAGCAGCTTGTAGGAATACTAACCTGCATAGTGAAAAAGTGCCAAGAAAAAGCACATTTTGGGGCTAGACTAGCGTCTTCTTCAAGTCAAGGACCTTTGGTAATCTTTTCTTTCCTTGTTTCACAAGAACATCTTTGGACGGAGTGCACATTTAGGAATGATATCTGCAAAAGGAACTAGATTCCACATCTGTCATCTGTAGGTCTCTGATACTATACATATTAGGCTGATTCAAATGAATGGGAATAGAGGGATATTCAAAGGATCCCGATGCAGGCATAGAGATGGGAGGGTAGAGGGGTTGATGCATTGATACGTAACCACCAAACAGTGTAATCACTCTCATGGAGCTGGAAGCAGATATAACCTGGTATGTGGTATCTGACTCTGCTCCCTGTCTTGAGTCACTATCAGGCTTGTCTTTGCAGGTCAGACTGTGCCGTTCTGTACAACGACCGATCAGTGCTGGAGAATCACCACGTCAGTGCAGTTTATCGGATCATGCAGGAGGATGAAATGAACATCTTTGTTAACCTCACCAAGGACGAGTTCATGTGAGTCTGCTCTACACAATACAGTGGGTTGACCCTGGGTTTGGGTCCCTCTAGTGGCAAAGAAGTGAGATTGAGATTCAGGGACTTCTGCTAGATCATAGGTACACATCTATTGTATCCCCTTTATAGCCAGTGAGGACAGCAACGGGTTAACAGCATGAACCTTCCTATTAATAGCCTTTATTTATTTTTTTACTATTAATTTTACATTTTTATCTGCCTAAAAACCCCAACTTGTTTATTCTTAATGTCAGAATAAAACATTATTATTTTTGTTTATAGTAATCGATGTCTATGTATCATTCCGTAAATATTAGTGCAAAGTGCCTTTCTTTTCACGAATCGTGCGGCAATATGTCTGTGCCTGACCGAGTCTATACATTATTCTTCAGTGCGCCATTTTCTTGTATGCTTACGTTGGTCTGTAAAGAGATTAGGGATTTATGGAGCAAGTGAGAGGAGATTACGACTGAGTTACATTTGCATGTTGGCGCCGGTATGGAGATGGTAAGCACAAAGAAAGTGCGACTTGCATTGCATATGATAAAGGTTTTCTGCGTTGTTATGTCATCTCAAAGATGGATGAGTAGGAAGTATTTGTTGCACAGTTATAGCGCAGGCATATGTACAGTATCAATTTAAGTATCATTCTCAGTACACCTTGTATTGTCACATGTAATGTGTTTCTTTTACTGTCAAACATGGCACAAATCACACACACAAAAAATGCCAATGTTTGGGACACAATTTTCTCGGCAGAGACCCATACTGTGGTACATAAATAAATATTAAACCTAAATAGTACAGTATGCACAAATACATTTCATGTGCTTTTGCCCAATAAATGTTATATTGGGGAGCTTGGTTCTTTATCCTGTTGCAGCCCTAATAGGAGGATAATGTAGGATAGGAAGCCACACATGATCCTAACAGATGAGGATCAAAAAGCAGTCCCACACTACAGCACTCACATCTCAACTGCAAAATGTATTATCGTGCAAACATATATTAAAAACACTGAGTACGCTGCATACTATAAACATATAATTAAATGATCATCATATCTAGGAACCTGTACTCAATTGTATCCTAACTCTGCATAAACTAATTGAAAAAAAAAAAATACTTAATGTGTCTCAATAACAGTCAAGGAACTAATAAAGGTCCCCCCTGTTATGAATAAGTAACCATTTATATAAATGAGAAGTTATATATTCAGAGTAAACATGACCTCATTATAAAAAAAAAAAACGATTATAAGGAAAACAATTATTAGTGGAAAAATGATAAGCAATGAAAAATAGTATAAAGAATGCGGGTAATGTACCACAGAGTGAACCAGTGTCATTATACAGTAGATCCATGCGCACTTCCATTGTTAGGCAGCTCCACGTCGGATGCTCATAGTACTGAGCAATATTGCATTTTGCCGCATCTTCAGAGAAGGTAAGAGCGTCGGGCAGCTGCAGGGATGGGGGGTACGGGGCATCCTTTCCTATCACCCCTCTTCCCTGCTCCCCCTGCAGCGTTACTCTCATGTGCAGCGGCGTTACCTGTCATCGGGGGAAAGTACGGCTGGTTACATCTGTAATGTACATTGTTAGACACATTTTGTGGCTTGCTGTTTAATACTGAAAGCTCACAGTGATATTTAAGTAAGAGAAAATATGTTGCCATCATCCATACAGTATGTTGTTCTGTTTCGGAGAATCTTTATGTCTGTTTATGTGCGTATCTGTCTTGTTGTATTTAAGTGTGAGTTAGTGACCCCTGTGTATTTTACTTCTAAAGGGAGCTAAGGTCTCTGGTCATAGAGATGGTCCTGGCCACTGACATGTCTTGTCACTTTCAGCAAGTCAAAACCATGAAAACTTCCCTTCAACAGCTGGAGACGTGAGTAGGAAAAACTCTTTACATCTAAGATGGTCAGGCCGGGATCCACTAAGCCGTGAAGCCTGGTTATTGAACCCCAATCTGTTGTTAATTGCCATTGACTTGAATAACAGTTGACGCTGGATATGGGTGTGATACTCCACATCTCGGTTTAGTGAATCCTGGCTGAAGAGGGTTTAATGGCTGATAAAAGTCATTTTTGGATTGTACCGGAGTGCACTGTTCAGTAGATGAGTGTAGAGTGTAACAGGTTCTTGGACTTTAACCTCCTCGCTGCGTGGGGTCTGCAATGCATTGCAAAACCTAAGCAGCCCCCCCTCCGTGGTAGCATATAGGTTTGGAATGCTGGATTGTAATGTAGATAAGTGAGGTGAGACAGAGCTTGTGATGGGTACAGATGGCGGGGAGTTGAGGCTTCCATTGTCTCGTCCGGTACTGTATGAGACCACTTAACAAGAGTGTAACAAGAAACCTGTAACTCATGTGGTTCCATATCTTTGTCATTTCAAACTATCACCTGTATTTGGAGGAAACATACAAAGGTTTTTTTAGTGCTTCCAATCTGACAGGTGAAAACATACCTTGTGCCTCAGACAATCCAGTGCCTAAAAATCAAAGGCATCCTAAACTTGCTCTGATTAACCCCTTCACTACAAGACATTGCTGCACAGCATAGTCTAATTTTAATACCACAACTGCAAATGCTCTGCCGGTTTCTATAGGTCTAAAGTAATTGAAGAGACCAAGTAGGTTATTCATTAAAGTGCAATAGTGCCGATCGGGCACTTCAGCACAGAACCTACCATTCGTGTCAATTCGCATTTCCATGCGGCACTACCACACTTGAACGAATAACCCCCTAAGTATGTCCAAAATCACGCGACTTAATGTGACAATCTTAATCAAATGTGTTTTTGTGGTGACTAGACAGGGCTTGAACCCACCAATATTGTCATTCAAAGTTTTGTTTAACACCAATCCACTTAATATGAACAGTATGTAAATGTTTTGGCCCATTTCTAGCATCATTAGGACGTAGGATTAAACTGTTATAAAAAAAACACTAGTAATTATATGTGGTCAGCCAATAATTTCCTGTTTAGGGCCACGGATTAAAAATTAAAAAAATGTAATTGTTGGGGAACATAAGACCCAACAAACTAACGAATCTCTATGTCAATTTGCATGTAGCATTGATAAATCAAAGGCTCTCTCCCTGCTGCTCCATGCAGCCGATATTAGCCACCCCACCAAACAGTGGACGGTCCATGGACGCTGGACCAAAGCCCTGATGGAGGAGTTCTTCAGACAGGTAAGAAAGGAGACAGTCAACTAGGGATCTATTAATAATTTGTTTCCAAAAAAACTGTAGTTTTGTCCAAATCTGTAGTCCTTAATTGGTCTATTGTTATTAGTAGTGTTATTATTGAAAGAAAGTGCTCCTCACAAGCTGTAAAGATATGATTAATGACAAAGGGCCTCGTCTTTGTTCCTATAACCAAAACATATCACACGTTTCTTTAAACTGGTGTTAAAAACAGGTTTAAATCAAAGATGGTAATAAGGGTGCCAATAGAATGACTGTTCGTCACAGCTTCTTATTGACTGGCAAACTGAGGCCGCCCCCTTATAGACAAACTTTAAAAGCAGCAATATTTTACTCACTATTCTGGCACTGATGGGGCTAAGACAGACTCATATTATATAAAATTCCCAATATAGGTTACTAGACCTCCTTGTACCTCTTTAAGGAAAGTCTTACGGACCTTACCTGGGAAAATAATGAATGGTTTCAGAATTTTTTTTAGTTGTGGGGATGTAGCTAGACCAAGAATACCAGTTTTGGAACCTAGAACCAAACTAGAGAGCTTATATCTTCTGCTCACCTAACCACATTAGGTTATTAACCCTTTTGCCGCGTTGAGTCAAGTAGTCACTTTTGGTGTGATAATTACATTATAGCAGGAGTGCGCAAACTTCATGCGCCCCCTCTGCCTGCTCTCCCCCCGTGTTGTGCCCCCTCTTACCTCTAATGTAGCTCCATGGAGTCATGTGACATTACGTGACTCGCGGTGTCATTTGACGCCACGACTCCATGGCAACGAGAGATAAAATGACGCCGTGGGTCATGTGACGTCACGCCGCATAACCCCGCAGTGTCAGTTTGTGCCACGTTGCCATGGAGACGCTTGGACTGAAACCGGGTAAGTGAATTACAGAGGCCTCGCACTCTCAGCACTGGGCCTCTGTAAACACCGCACCCCCCCAAAAGCTTCTGGCGCCCCCCACCCCGTGTTTGCACACCCCTGCTTTATACTATTCTGCAGACATTTAAATCAACATTTTAAATCACAAAGAGCAACAATTGCTGATTAGAAATGATGCATCAACATTATTGGTTAATTAGTGTATAAAACAAGGTTGTGAAACTGAATCTGTATTTTCAGAGAAATATTATAACGAATGTGTATTACCAATCACAGTGCTAGTGTCTCAGTACTTGAGACGTTTTAAAATCAGTGTTAAGCAATTTGTGGATTAGAAAGGTCCGCTGTAATAAATATTATCTATCCAGTTAAGGCTGTAGAATTAACGGCATGCAGCTCGAAAGAAAGTCTCTTATCTCAAGTAGTCTCTACATGAGACATTCATTCCATCTGTCAAGCGCTCAATATACAGGCTTAATTCATTAGATATTTTATACTATTAACTATTGTAATTCACAAGCTGCTTGGCACTAACTTTGATGCACCTGCCTTTTATAATTCACTAGAAAGTTAGCATTTTTTGAATATCACTTATGAGTATAGAAATCAGTTTTTATTTAACAAAAAGCTTCAAAATAATGACAAATATTGACAAAAATGAAACGACGTGGTAAAAATGTAGGTTCATGCTGTTCTGATTCTTTTACAAGACAGTTAAAGCTCAACAACTAAAGAAGCGCATTTTAATAATTTGCTTGGAAAATGAACTGATTGGTGGTGAGCACATTTTTACCAACATTATTGTTTATTATTTATTTTATTTATTACTCAAATATTTTGCTAGGAAAAAAAATACATTGAAAGTTAGCTCTCATTTTGAAGTATGTCCTGGGCACAAAGTAATGTTGACAACATTACAAGTTACAGTTACAAACTTGTTTAAAGTAGGAAACAGCCAAGGTCTTTTAGGATCTTAGACAGGAAGAGGATTTGAGGGACTCGGGTAAATTGCTCCAGCAGTGTAGTCTTCGGTACGAGAAGGAAGAGCAACCGGATTCTTTATTCAACCATGGGACTATAAGGAGGTTTCTGGAGGCGGATCTAGGAGATAAGTGCTGTGTACAAAAGGGATGAATTTGCAACTTGTCCGGAAAGTATTGAAGGTGAGACAGGAAAGATGTATGTTGTATCTTGACTCAATGGATAGCCAACGTAGTTCAGTTAATATACAGTATCACAACGGTGAGTGTTGAAGTTACATACTGTAGTAAGACAAAACAGCATATTGAGTGGTAAAAAATGTCAAGTTTGCTCAGGTGAATTTGGGGTGCTGTACCATACACTATGTCCACATAGTCGCTTATTGGCATTAGCATCTGCTGTACAATGCCCTTTCTTACCAATGGGCTTAGGCAGGATTTAATTCTATAAAGTACACCCGGATAGAGTTTGGATGTCAGTTTGATAATATGCAAATCAATTGTTAAATTGGAGTCAAGGCACATACCCAAATATTTAAAGCTAGTATCTGAGGCAAGATTTGTGTTAGAGCTGGTTCTAATCAGTAGCTCAGTCATGGGAAGCTTATGCACAGTTACTCTTTTCTCAGTGTTTAAAAGCAGTTTGTTTTGTGTGATACTGTTTTCAACCTTTGAAAAATGTGATTACAGTATATTTTGAAGGTCAGAAAGTCTGGGAATCAGGGCCAGCTTGATGGTGGTTCCATCGGTGCAGTTGCACCAAGCCCCGCACTTACAGAGGCCCCATACTCTTTCCCACAACATTGATACTGATTGCCGGGGAAGAACGAGGGGCCTCTGTAAGTGCCTCTTACCTTCTTTCCGGCTTCTCCTCTCCTGCATCTCCTGATTGCGATGTTTTGCCATGACAACGCAGCGTCAAATGACATTGCAACGTCAAATGATGATGTGTTGCCATGAAAACGTGACTCTGGACGTCACATGACGTCACAGGAGGAGGAGATGCCGGAGAAGGTAAGAGGCCCTGCTCTCTCCACTGGCACCGGGCCCACCAAATTAGAAGCCGGCCCTGCTAGGACTGCATGCATATAGTATGATCAGCGTACATATGCAGAGAAGTTGTCTTACAAATTGTGGTCAGGTCATTTACAAAGACACAAAAAAGTATGTGTCCCAGAACAGAGTATTGGGCGACCCCAAAGCTAATATCCAAATGCTTCGAGTTGTAGCCTGAGATAAACGCATGTCGCAATCTTCCTGATAAATAAGAGTTAAACCAGTGGTCAAATATTGTCCAATTTCAGAGAACAGGAGCCTGTTTAACACTAGGCTAAATTGAAATTCAAGAGTACAGTGAGGAGGGGGCACTAATATAGAAGTGTGCTCGGTCTGGGCTTCCAGACCATAGTCACATGTGCGTCTTGATAATAATGAAGTAGCACATCCCACAAAGTATTCATCTGTTGGCAATGGCTGAATGATCAGATAAAATTACATCATTATTTTTTGATAATGGATATATATATATATATATATATTTGTAATACTGAAACACTGGATCACTTCTTGAAAACTGGATTACCCAATACAAACTGTTTTTAAACACTGTCAAAACAGTAACTATGGTGCTGGGAACATACTGTACTGTTCACAAAATGATCAAGAACTGAGATATATCTGTAATCCAATCATCCTCACATACTGAACAATAACAAGCAGTTAAAAATATAAGAGCTCATAGACAAAATCGCAATTACATGATTTCAGAACTACTCTTTGCGTCGTGATACTTTTTGTACATATTTGCTGCCAGAAAGGCCAGCGACATAACACAGTGTATAATGCTCCATCTAGACTTGTGAACAAGTGCCAACTTTGAGTCCATTTCCACCTCTTCTTTCCTCAATTGACCACACTGGGTTACAATTGTTGTGTTTTCTTCCCCCAGGGTGACAAAGAGGCTGAGCTGGGACTCCCCTTCTCTCCACTGTGTGACCGCAAATCCACGTTGGTAGCTCAGTCTCAGATTGGTGAGTTATTATTGAATTTACTTATTCTACATATATGAACAGAGAATCAGTTTCATGAAGCTGGCGAATATTAGACTTCTGCCTCTCTCTATCAAAAAATGGATGGCGTGCTGCAATAGGATTTCTTCTGCTTTTCCACAGGGTTCATTGAGTTTATTGTGGACCCAACTTTTTCAGTGCTAACAGATGTGGCTGAAAAGATTGTTCTTCCACTGGTAGAGGAGGGGAGCAAAAATAAAGCACTGGCTGCCGTCAACCAGTCAAGGTCTGACAATCTTTATCATCTCCTAATTCTTTTCTATCTGAAGCTTCCCAACTCTGTCACTTCAGCTCTCCCAACCTGATCCCTTATCTCTCTCACTCAGGGAATGTGGGAAATAATGATCTATCAGTAACCTTTCTCACATACAGGCAGGTTCTGTACACCAAAGGCAATAGTAGTGTAAGCAAAATACAAATGTTTAATGCTCACCAAAATCAATATTCATCTGGATAATGAAAGTGAAATTATATATATATATATATATATATATATACAGTGTTCGACAAACCTATACATTTGCTCGCCCCGGGCGAGTGGATTTAACCCCCGGGCGAGTAAATATTGGCCCAAGCAGCACACGTTTGGTACTAGGTGGCGAGTAGATTTTTTTGTGTGGCGAGTAGATTTTTTGGTGATTTGTCAACCACTGTGTATATATACTTTTGTGTATATAAACATTTATATATATATATACACAAAGATGTACCTCTTAGGTAGAAATAAAGTGAATAACTGGACAATGATAAAATAATAATATAATAAATTAATGTGGATTACAAAGTTGTGTATATAATTGGATAGCAATGGTGTATATAATGTTGCAAGCACAATACTTCCCTGCCGCTAAGCATTTATAATATACTGTAAACATACAGTAATATGCAATGTACGTATGTTCATTTATTTTGTGAATTTTTGTATGAAAAGCTAGTGGTAAATCACTCACAGTTGCATTTCCTTTGTTCTCTGACTTGATGTCACACATGGAGGGAGACAGTGTAGCCATAAGTACCACTGTAACAAAACATCATTCAACTAAAGTGTGAAAGAAGAAAGTGCACATTGCTTAAATGTTAAAACAATATAAATGAAGCTTATTAAAATGAATTATAAGTCCAGCACAATTGTATGCTAATACACCAGCCCCACTCAGCAGGAGTAGGAGAGAGAGATAGAGATAGATAGAGAGAGATAGATGGTTTGACTTTCAACTTATTTGTTTCACAGCACTTGTACTCTTGCTGTCTCTGGACTATTGTTACTGAGCTGATACCCTGTTATTGTTTTCTGTACTATCATTACTGTTGGGGTTTGCTCAGCTGGTTGGGACACAGGGTTCAGGGAAGTACCTTGTGGTCCATTAGGACCTGATGGAATGGGCCTGAGGAAGGGATCTTCACCCCGAAACGTTGCCCCCCTACACCCCACTTCCCAGTTCATCCCCTTTTTCCCCCACCCCCCATTCACCCTCTTTCGCACTCCCTTTCCCTGTTTTTTCCCTACACCACCTTTATTTAGGATCTATTTACATATTACCCACTTGTGGGACATCTCTTCAAGTATATTATTGTCTTGTGCTTGCATTACATTTTTCAATTTTTGGCATATATCCTGGTTTAGGGTTTTCTTATAGTCAGTGAGTGCTGGAACATTAGTTGTTGTTTGGTTATTGATTTAGGGGGAGTTTGGGTCCTCTTGGTTTCTGTTGCACCCTATACATAGTCATTAGATTTCCCTTTTTTTTCTGAGTGCTTTCTATCGCTTTTGCTCTACCTCTTAATGTGTAATGCTTTAATTTCAAGTGTACGTCAAATGCATAGAGCATAGAGTATGTTGTAGAAATTCTCCTATCCCTAGAGAGGTACATGTTGAAATGTATAGAAGAAACTATATGTGTCACTAACACATGCTAGAGGAAAAAAACATTTATCACCTGAACCTATCAGCAGAAGTTTGTAATGCCATGTTCTCCATGCCTACCTTGTTAGTGAGAGTTCAATTTCTGTCCCTATAGTGCTCAGTGGAGACAACCGTCCCTGGATGAGCAAGCAGAACTAGGAGACATTAATGCTGACCTGAACAGCTTCCGAACAACGTGGACAAAGTATATCCAGGAGAACAAGCAGAAGTGGAAGGAGAGAGCGGCCAGTGGTGAGGAATCGTACCAGCCCCTCTAAAGACTAAGGGGATGTTGTGGCTCAGTTGATAGATGCAGGGATTCACAGTACAGGGATTGCAATTGGTGGTATTTCATCCACCTTTTAACAGCCAGTTGGATTTGGATTCTAGTTCTACTGTAGGTCCTGAATTATCGGAAGAGCAGCAATCATTTAATGTCAGAAACTGTTGACTTTATGAGCCATGGATTTGGGCTTGAGAGTTGGGAGAACTTCTGCCTCACTCTCATACAGTACAACAAAATACTGTTGCTCCATATAGTGAAATCCTCAGGTCTGTGAACTCCTAGTTGACCTCATATGAAGACAAGAACACAAATGCAGAGGGTATAGTGTATTAATGACCCCAGATGAAGTCTTTTTGACGAAACATGTTGGGCCTTTTGATCCTTTGAGGCCACTGTATCAACCCTCTAAGGAATCCTGATTGGGAGGCACCAACTGAGGAGACTACAGCCTGTTCCTGCTTTTGCATGCTGAGTAGCTGAGCAGCTGATTGAGGAGCAGTCACCACGGGAGGAGGGTTGAAGTGCGGTTGAAGTGCGCCCAAAGTCACTTCTTGCTCATATACCAGCAGGGAGAGTGTGAGTTTGTTACCATTCCCCTCTGTGTTGTTTGTCTTCATGAGTAAATGTTAATACACTATACCCTCTGCATTTGTGTTCTTGTCTTCATATGAGGTTAACTAGGAGTCCGCAGACCTGAGGATTTCACTGTATGGAGCAACAGTATTTTGTGTATTTCAGTGCTATTTATCACTGGGTTTATTTGCACATTTAACTGTACACTTTTTGTCACTTTGCGCCACAAGCACTTTTTGGTTTAGGTTGTTAAGCTGCGGTTTGGGGAAACTGCTGGTGTTCAGGCAGCAGCTTGACTTTATCACTATATTTGTTGCGCTTTAAGTTTTTTGTCATACAGTACAACAGATTGCATTTCAAAACTGACAAAGCTGGGGGGGTAGCGGGGGGGGGGGCGAAGGGGGGGTTACATACTTTTTTTTATGTATGGTTATTTGTGCCCACTGTTTCGGTGCGTACATATTATTCTTAAAAGGTATGGATGAAATGGATTAAATCATTTACAGAAGTAGAGCTTCAGGTAGTTTGGGAAAGTAGATCATGAAATTATTGCTCACCTCTCTCAATGTCAGCCATAGATACCAAAAGAATAATGTCAACATGTGTATATTGCATCTTTCCACAGGAATCACTAACCAAACTTCTGTGGATGAGTGTTCCCCCTGTGAGGAGGAGCACAGCAAAGAGGAAAACGGTAACCTGGACTAGTACACAGTTTCCCTAGAGACTAGGTAAATCCACAGCAAGAAAGGCAGAGAGAGAATTAACCTATCTCCAATTAAACAATTTACCTTAAAAAAATAATATTTCAAAATTGCCCAAAAGATCACGTAATCTTAACGTCAAAAAAATTATTCCGAGGAAATTTTCCAGCAAGAAAACCAACACTGGTGTACAAATCTCTAGTGGTAACTTGCTGTTATGCAATGTATTTTAAATGTCAATTAAGCCTCACAATTTAAATCTTTATTTTAATATAAGAAAGTAATTGTCCTTTTGTGAGATTTAAGTTTGTATATTTGAAGCTTCTTTGGCCATATCTCACACACATTACCCAAGCCAATTTTCAATTTCTCAAGCATCATAAAGTCCTCTCTGCTTGGTAGCTCAGAAATGGACTGAAGAGAAGGACTATTTATCTGGATCCTATACTGTACATTTAAGTTGGAGGTATACCTGAACATAATTGAGTAGCTCTGTTCTAAGGCATTCTGTATGTATGACATACTGAATACCATAAGAGTATTATTTGCACTTAATCACAGATTAAAAGTGTATATAAAGAAAAATGCAAGCCAGTGTATTCACTTCTTTAATAGTTTTGTACAGGAACAACAATGTTCTATTCGTTTCTTCATATGAATATGCCAATATAATGTGAAATATAGTTTAAGCAATATATTACAATAGTTAACACGCCTTCCTCTATCTTTTACTCACTTTCTGTCACCATCTGTTTCTCCATTACTCTTTCTCTCTCTGTCCTCTATTCTTTCCTTATCTTCTTCTATTTATGGGCTTTATTCTATAAAGTGCGATAGCACAGATCCGGCGCTAGCGCATAAAAAGCCCCAATGAAGGAAATGGGGCTTTCTGTGCGGTAGCACTGAATCGACACTATCACACTTTATAGAATAAGGCCCTATGTCTTTTTCTGCTTCCTACCCTTCATTTTACAGGCACTACTCCAGTTCAGGTTGAGGTCTTTGATGCCACTTCAGATCAACTCCCTGCAGTACAGAAGAACCGAGACACAGGGAGTAAAACAATCACATCTGAGTAAAGCCGCAGGTCACTTGGCACGCACAGAAAGCAAGACATTCAGTGAATTAGCCTGTCCTCAGAATCCTTCCGTCATGACACTGTGTGGGCTGACTCACAGAACTGCGCTCAGCTCTCATTCTGACCATCTGTCTCAGCTGTCCCCTCTCTCTTTGTGGATCAGTCAGAAACTGAACTGCCTCTGATCTGTTGAGTGTGTGAAACAGAACTGTCTTACTCTGTGTGTGTCTGTTAGATTAGGGCGCTCTTTTTGCTGTACACAAAATCAACAGTGTACAATCATCTACATTTTATATAATCCCTTTCACAAACGTTCCACTGCTCTGCATGACTCTAGCACTGAAAGGGTAGATATCATATTTTCCAGAATAATGCAAAAAATAAATAAAAAATCTTCATATACACAGTGACAAGAAGAAGAAACATGGCGTAATGACCTATAAAGTGTGATCCCATTACAACAAAATAACATAATGATACAGCAAAGGATGGGACAATGGCATATCAACAGTAATTTAGGAACCGAAAGCGAAACAATGGAGCTATGAACCAAATTCTTCAATAGCACGTTACACAGATATATAAGAGACTTATGACAGATCTACAGGTGACAGGATGACATGAGGGATAGATACAGTGACAGAAGTGACGTGTAGACCTATAAGTCTGTCCTTGCACAATAAAGTAACACAGTAATAGAAAGTCACAAGGGACCAATAGACCATTGAATCAGCCCTTCCACTTAAGTGTAATATTGTGTCTTGGGCATAATGGACCAAAGCATGTTAGTACTACAGTAGTTTAATTAGAAGAATGTTTACTGTATTGCATTTATGACATCATTGAGTATTCCTGCTTAACACATTCACTTCTGGCAAAAATCTGCACTTCATTTGACCTATAATAGAACCTTCCCTGCAATAGAACCATTGTTATTTATATTCTTCCCTATCAAAAAGATTCCTGCAGTGCATTGCATAAGCATTCTTTACTACAGAGAGCTGCTGAGCATGGCATGGTAAACCCTTTTCTAAGTAAAGGCAAGCAGAGCACTGCACAACTTTCCTCGGAAGCAGAGCATTACATAAGTGATTCCTTACTGCAGATGTCAGCAGAATACTTTTTAAATGCTTCCCTGCTACAGACCTGCAGAGCAAGGCATAATCCATTCCCAATGGTGGGTTAATGAAATCAGAAGCTTATGTTTTTGTCTTGTCTGTGTCATGGGGTTCAATGTTGTGTTTTGGTGCCTTGTTTTGAAGTGTGGTGTACAAATTCTATCCACAACACCTGTCCTCACTCACTAACCCTCTGAGCTGCCCCATGTGAAGCTCTTGATTTATATAAATACAGACAGTCAGGATTCAGTGCATTTTTACTAAAATAACGTAGTCCCCTCCCTTGTGTAGGGAAGTAGATTCTGATTAATAGTCGCAGACCTTGTATAATTTGGTGGTGACCCGTCTCTTTCAGTGCCCTTATTTACAGTATGAACAGTTTGAGGTGAAATGCTCAGTTTGTTCGATCATCCCATCTCAGGTTAAGATTTTCCACACAGTGGAAGTCCTGTACCAAGTAACATAAGCTGATTCATGAGTGAGAAATACATGTGATTGGGCCAAAACCCTTCATGTGATCACACATTAGCCACATTATATATATATATATATATATATATATATATATATATATATATATACCTCCAATGCCTGTTTTTCTTATATAAATGTACGCTTAATACTCACCTTTATTTGCATCACATTATAATTTTTAATGCACTATGAGCGTTGTGCGCTGTGTTTTTTCTTTATTCTGTTTCTATTAGGGGTTATTTGAGCTATCCCCTGTGTCGCAGCTGCAGACGCTCCTTCCAATTTTACAAGGTCACATTATTTACTCTATTTTATCACTTACACTATATCACGTAATTATTGTTTGTTGTTGCGCACTAACTATTCACATTTGTTCACCGCTTCCCCTCCATCCCATGCTCCTTTGGCACCCGCGTGGGCAGGGTAATAGGAGCAGGGAAGAAGGGAAGCAGCCTGGGCGCGAGGGGGGTGCACGTGCAAGCGTTGGCGGGGTGTGCGCGCACACGCGTTGGAGGGGGGGCGGCACGTGGAGTTCCCGGCCACGATGCCCATCAGGGAGGTTGGTGTGGCAGTGCGGCTGTTCCCTGCTCACCACCGTTCCCTGCGCAACTAATGCCCGAATGTCTGGCTGCCTGACCTCCCCCTGACCCCCCTCCTGGCTGCAGCCTGGGCGCACGCGCGGCTTGCTATGTTTCCCATCGGGGAGGTTGGCGGCTGTGCGCCTGTCCAGCTGCGCCCCCCCCAACCCTCCCACGCCCCCCGATCCTCCCGCTGGCCCCCCCTATCCTCCCCCCCCGGCGCCCGCCACGCCGCCCCCCCCCCCCCCCCCCCCCCCCGCCCCCC
>WSYH01010409.1:0-23320 GCA_036426205.1 Ascaphus truei | reverse complement strand
CGTGTAACATTAAGGGCGGCGTGCGTGTAACATTAAGGGCGGCGTGCTGTATACAAACTTTCACTGATAACTGCAGTACTATTGGCGCTGTCTCGGCATGAATGCGGCATGAACGCGGTGAAGTGCGTGGCATTCGAAAAAAAATACCCAAACAAACCGGAGATGTTGGAGAATAAAAGGGGCCGGGACAGTATCTGTATACATTTGAACTTAAAATCTAAACATGATAGTTGATTAAATCTCTTATGACACACATCATGGACTTATATACAGTATAGTGTGATAAAACACTTAGTAAACAAATCAGACCAATCATTAAGATATTATAGAATATATGGAACATATCTGAACAATTTCTTATTTGTATACATGTATTCTCTATATTGCAAAGATGACAACAAAACAAAGCCCGCGCGCCACTTTCACAGCATGACCATAATATCGCAGGTCCTAACACTAGCTCATTAAAATCCTTATTTACCTGTATAATTAGAGGAAGGATGGTCCTGGCATTGAACCTGTCACAACCAGCTGCCAGGACCATTCTTCCTCTAATTATAGAGGTAAATAAGGATTTTAATCAGTTAGTGTTAGGACCTGCGATATTATGGTCATGCCTTGAAAGTGGCGCGCGGGCTTACACGCTTTGGCCATAGTGGTAACTAAATGACCCTTTTTTCAGGAGATATACAGTGGCGACACTGTTTATTCTGACACGGCCATAACCGCGGTGTGGGGAAAGTCGCGACTAGCCGGCGGCTCGTTTGGGGATTTCCCTGGCGCGTGCGGCGCGTCACCCTGGCGCCGGTCACATGTTCCAGGGTTCCCCGGCATCCCCGAAGCCTGCAGAGGCAGCAGGGGTAAGGGGGAAGCTGCGCAAAGCAGCGCGCAGCCAGGGGGAGCAGCCAGGGGTTCGGGGAAGGGGAGGGGAGCGTTTTTATGAAAACGCGCGGGAAGGGGAAGATGCGGCTCGCTCGCGGCTCCGTTTCGGCGCCAGCCGGGTGCCAGCTGAGAAAAGTCCCGTTCATAACGGGCAAATGTGAGAATAAACTGTGCCGGTGCAGTATAGGTTTTTCGCTGTGTATTTTTGTCACATTGGATGTTGCTCTGGACGTCTTTGTTTCTTGTTTTATACAATTAGCCACGCCCAGTAGCACTCCTTTTGACACATGTGGTGTATGTATATATATATATACACACACACACACACACACACACCACAATTATTAAGGTTATGGTGGGTAAAAAAGTGACAAAAACCCTCCACAGTAAAGCATAAAGCAACTGTAAATTTTACTGTATGTTCATCTGCATGTCTTAGGCAGGTCTGCAACCCTGTCTTTCCCCATTATCGCCCAGCATACAGCGCTTCCACTGCAGCAAGGGATTCTGGGAAATGACATGCAAATGAGCACACAGTGCCACCTTTTGTCTCAAGCTCATATTACACAGGCAAATCCTCAAGCCAATGCATGCCGTCTAAAAGCTTTGGCCATAGTGTTAAATAATTGACCCTTTTTTCTAGAAATATATAGGTATTGCACTGTTTGTTTGTTTTTGTCACATTGGATGTCGCTCTGGACTTCTTTGTTTAGTGATTCCAAACTCCCAAGACATCTCGAGAGTCTACCAAGGGAAAGAATAAGGTAACCCCCTCCAAGAAGCCTTGTGCGAAGGCGAATCCCGAGGAGGATATTGTGACGATTAAGGGGTACCCAGGCCAGTGAATAAAGGTATTCTGCCCGGCTGGGTGCCTCTGAGTCATATTAGAAATGTAAAGTGTCAGCTCTGCAGCCCAATAATGGCTGCAACCCTTTATTGTATTGTGAACTGTGTGTGTGTGTCCCGCTAGGCATAAGGGGACCACATCATTATCCTAAGTTACATTGTATATGTCTTTCCCCAGCTATGTATCAGTTATAAGCTTTGTAATAGTGTTTCACTGCCAACCGCAAGAAAGGAAAAAAGTTTTTAAAAACATGGCAGCTTGATGCATAGCCGATAGCAGCAAGCTAACTTTGGATAGGAATGTCTCTGATTTTTGCTATGCAGGGGGCTGCTGGGTAATCATTTAAACAGTTATAGTTTATGTTTCACATACTGGACACCTAACAAGCTCCTATTAAACCCCCAAAATACCCACAACATATATATAAGCATATGAGTATCAGAGGAGTGCTACTGAGCATGGCAATAGCATTAAACCAGAGACTAACATAAAACACGACAAAGCTCAGTTTTTAGCACATCTATGAGACTCAACCACGGTCCAGTGCCTAAATATATATGGATAATCTAATAAAATGGTCTTTTATGTTTGACATTTTTGGCCAAAATTGTTGTAAGCCCCTGAGCCAACGCCAAGCAGACCACATATCAGGGTCCCTAACGCTAATATAAATTCTTAATAACCTGTTTAATAACAAAGAATGATTTTAGTAATCTGTCAATATTAGCTGCAAAGTTTCTGTCTGACTAAGCTTTTATTAACCTGTACATTACCAGGAAAAGCACTCGTGTATTAGAGATGTCCCAGCCAAACTGCAAGCAGGCAAGTCCCCTGAGTGGAAGATGCTATGGAGTGAGCCCATAACCATTTAAATGTGGGAGAGGGGTGAGCTTAAATTAGTAGGAGGTTGCCAACCTCCAATAGCCATGACTAGCTGGACAAGAATTGTAAAAACATACTGGACACCTAACAAGCTCCTATTAAACCCCCAAAATACCACAACATATATATAAGCATTATGAGTATCAGAGGTAATGCTACTGAGCATGGCAATATGCATTAAAAACCAGGACATAACATAAAACACAGACAAAAGCTCAGTTTTTAGCACTCTAGGAGACTCATACACGGTACAGTGCCCTAAATATATGGATATAATCTAATAAGTAAATGGTCTTTTAGTTTGACATTTTTTGGCCAAAATTGTTGTAAGCCCCTGAGCCAACGCACGGCAGACCACATATCAGGGTCCCTAAGCTAATATAATTCTTATAACCTGTTTAATAACAGGAAAATGATTTATAGTAAATCTTTCAAATTTAGCTGCAAAGTTTTCGCTGACTGAAGCGTTTCTTAACCTGTACATTACCAGGAAAAGCACTCTTGATGCATAGCCGATAGCAGCAAGCTAACTTTGGATAGGAATGTCTCTGATTTTTGCTATGCAGGGGGCTGCTGGGTAATCATTTAAACAGTTATAGTTTATGTTTCATCAACTTTCATAAAAAGTAATAAATGAAAGTCCCCCTCTTTGTGGTGTATTAAAATTATAAGAGCAGGGGCATTTACATTCAAGCAGGCGGAGCAGCGGAAACACTTGGTTCACAAGTACAGTGATTCCCAGAGATATGGCCAGCCATTCCGGCCAGTGAATCATGCATAACGTAAGTCAGGACGTCTAAGACATCACGCTGAGAGGACTCCAGAATGTCTAGGAAAGTCCGGACTTAAAAAGGTACCGACACTTTAAAGTGTTAAGCGAAGGGAAGTAAATAAACCGTTTTTTCCTACCAGATGTCCGGGGACAGGCAGACAACATGTCGCCAGGGAAGTGGGCTCGGTTAGGTATGCTAAGCGGCTCAGGTGCGAAGTTAGCGCATGACCGTAGCATACCTTGAAGCCTCTGCCCGGCTCCATGAAGTATTGGCAGACCTTGCCAATAGGTGGGATGCGTTGTTCCCACGGCGAGATTGACTGCACATTATACTGATAGGACTGGTGTGGTTTTAAAAGTCTGTGCAGCCGATCGGGAGATAGATTCATCATGCAGTGAAAGATTCATCTAAGCTTCAGCGTGCGGTACAAAGACTTTAACATCGGAACCAAGATTTGTATCCAGCTTCCAGTATTCGTAAGGACTAGGGATTTGCTAACCAAACCTGTATTGGGGGAACTAAAAGATTACCTTCGTAAGAGTGGTTGTGGGAAGCGCCACTAGCCAAAGACTGTTTCGCGGCTCTGTTTTGCGCACCAACCCCGCTCCTGGGAATTGGTGCCTAGAGACTTTATTTCTGTGAAGTTCGTTCCTGGAAAATTTTATTTCGTTTTGCCCCGTCTCAGTAAGTGTTATTTCGTAGATCAAGCTGTGTATGTTCAATTTGTAAATAAATCACAATTTATTTTATCTCTCGCTTTGCTCAAAGGATCCGGGTATTAAGGTGTTAAAAGGATTGGTCTCCCATGACAGATATTATTCCAGAACCTCCACACCAAACACCCCGGACCTCGGCTCCTAACCCTGGCTTCAATGCGACCCAAAGTAACCGTTGCTTTAACTTCTACAAAGAAGGTCACATCGCATGGGATTGTCCTAAGTCAGACACTTCCACCCCAGGAGCCATGTCCTTCGCCGTGCAGTCTGCCACACAGCCATCCACATCCTCGGATAGTGCCCCTGCGCCTAGCTCTGAAGAGGAGCCCCAATCGGCTGTCTACAATTGAGTGGGAAGTGCGGCCATAATACGAGTGCTAGTGGAGGGTATCTATTCCTCCGCCTTGCTGGATACCGGGTCTCAAGTGACCATCATCTACCGGCTTTTTTTACGATATGCACCTCAAGTACGGGCCTATGCAGTCAGCCGAGAAGATGAAATTGTGAGGCCTTAGTAGCGAAGACTACCCCATCGATGGCGTGATTCAAGTGCAGTTGGATTTACCGCAGCTCAATACCAACAAAACACACCCTATGGAAGTGGAAGCCTTGATATGTCCCGAGCATGGAGACCGCGGGCATTGTAACGGAGTCCCGTAGCCCCTATGCTTCTTCTATCGTGGTAGTATGGAAAAAGAATGGATCCGTTCGCCTATGGGTGGACTACCGCACCCTGAACAGTGCCAAGACGTTGGAATCAGTGGGCCACTTAAAGAGCTCTGGTCCCATGGGATGGGCACAACTATTAACACATTTATATTTTGTGGATCCCAATTGAGCACACAAGTTGAGCAAAATAAATTGTCATTTATTCCCTTGATAGACAGACACACGACAACCTTAGAATACACTTAATAATTACACTTACTGAATAGAGAAACGGGATAGTATGTCCAGAAAGGTGCAAAGCACCAGAAGATTGTCCTTTAAAATGCCGTATTTTTGCAAGGGCGCAAATTGCCAGCCCAATCCCTCTGTGAAAGTGCGAAGTCTTTTCTGGTTCTTTGGGGTTCGTTCTGGAATCCCCAGGGCTAACGAAATCCTGAAGCAGGGCTAGTTTCCTTGTTGCAATGTTTTTAATCCCTTGCGTTCTGGAATCGTAGCCGCTGTACTTAGATCTTATCCGCTTGAAGAAATCAGGTAACGACAACAACAACAACAACAACAGCAGGAACAACACAGGAATGAGGTTTACAGGCCTCCTTAAGGACAGGGACCCTTGGAGTTTGTCATTAGCCTCCTCCCATTGGCAAGGAATTATCTTCCTCCTATCAGAACCTGCCATGTGACGTGGGAAAATCCTACAGCCAGCCCAGGTAACTCTGAGCATGCTCAGTAAGCAGCTTGGTAGCACTGCTAAGTAAAACGGGGCCACTCATTTCTGGGGACGCAATGTCTGGAGTTTGGTCCCAAGGTGTGAAATATCCAGGATGAGTAACAGGACCTGCTACTCAGAAACATCCTGATTAAGTGACACTTTAAGACTCTGGGGTCTTTCATCCCACAGACCCATAGGCATTGCCTCAACAGTGGGGCTCATATATGCATAACATGTGTTCCTTAATGCATTACAAAGGCAGGCAGAAACAATAGCATCCTGCCTGTACATTTTAAAACTGCACCAGAAAGGCACTTCATCAAAAATATATGTTTCCCTTATGACAAAGTTATATTTTTAATATGTGTGTGCTTGGGGGGGTTACACTGAGGCTGCACACCAAAAATCAGGGTGCTGGCTCACTCCGTTCCTAAATTAGCAGTCTTAATGGAACGGCTCCTGTTATTCAGCACTGCAGGTATATACTAGCCTGCACAAAGGGGACAGCAATGCATATAGGGGAAAATGGTACATGGGAACAGCATATAAAATAACCTCTTCATCCCCAATACAAAATAGGGGTAACCAGCTGAGCACACTGCCTTTATTAATGCGCTGATTACGCCCATTTGTCACAGGAACATTCTCGTAGTAACAGACCATTGCACTCGATACGCTCAAGCATTCCCAACCAAGGACCATAAAGCTCTCATAGTAGACAAAGTACTGTGGGAGAAGTACTTTATCCATTATGGGTTACCTAATCGGATGCACGCCGATCAATGGAGACTTCGAGAGAAAGTTAATCAAAGAGCTTCCACAACTGCTCAACATCGAGAAGTCTCGCACAACTCCCTATCACCCTGAAGGAGATGCCCTGCTGGATAGGTTCTACCGAACCCTACTGGATATGCTAGGCAATCTGAAGGGCTCCGAGAAGGCCGAATGGAGCAAGCATGTCGAGACGTTGGTACATGCCTACAACTGCACCAGGCACGAATCCACCAGTTGCACACCCTATTTCATGATGTTCGGCAGAAAGGCGCGACTACCTGTGGACATTCGTCTACGAGTATCTGCCGATGGGGTTCCAAACATGATGCACTACAAAGTATGTGAGACGACTCCAGGACATCCTCCATAGAGCATATCAGTTGGTGGAGAAAGCCACCGCCAAACTGAATGGAAACTAGCAGAGTTACAATTATAAAGTACGCCATCGGGAACTGCCCACACAGACGCAGTTCTCCTGCAAAATCCAGGAATTCTAGGCGCTGGCGAGAAGCTCCCTTCGAGGTAGAGTTGCAGATGCCGGGCCTCCCTGTATATCGCGTCCGCGATGCAGACTGGAGGGTAAGGGTCTGGCATAGGAATCACTTGCTACCTATTCCTCAAGTGGGGGAAAGTGAACTCGAACCCTCCGCAGTAGTGCCGGCAAGTGAACCAGACGAGTCCAACGACATCCCAAATGCAGTGACGGACAATTCTCAGGATCCTATGGAAGGAATCTCCAGCAATACAAATGGAAACTTGTGAACACCACCAGAAGAAGTAGCGAGTAATGGGCCTGCTCTCCATGTACCAGTACACATACACAAAAAGGAAGCGCAAAAAAGGGAAAAACCATCAGTCAAAATGTGTATGTTTTTGTGACTGATGTTTTTTCCCTTTTTTCCCCTTTTTTGCGCTTCCTTCTTGTGTATATGTTCCGGTTTGACCCCGCTGATCACGGGAAGTGGGAGCAGCAGAGGGATACCATCGTTTTCTGAATACAGAGGGATTTTTGGGACTGCGCATACTTTCCTTTCTGTGGACCCCAACCAGTACAGTAGCTTCAAAAAGCTGACCACTCGACCCAAGGAGTCCGAGTCTGGAACCTTGTAGAGACGATGCAAATTTAAATTCACTCTTTGAGAGGGCCAGGGCCTCAAGCAGATGGTAGCCTCTCCTACCAAGAAGACGTTGAGGAAGAGACTCGCAGGGGTCAAAGAGTGAGACGGCGTCCAACGAGACTGGCGTATGATTCGTCAGGGGCACCTAACTGAGTCTCAGCAGCTGTCTCAGAGCTGGTTTGCCTACATAATAACCACGCACACTGCAGTGTTCAATGTTGTTTAGATGTTTAATGTACCATTAAGTTATATGTATGATATGCATTTTTCATTATATAAAGTTCCTGTACATATGTTGATCCCATCAGAGGGAGGATGTAGCCGAGTCCCCCCTTCTTACCTCCGGTTCGGGGGAGGGGGAGCTGCCTGACTTGTCGCAGGCCATCGGAGCTCCGTTCGATCGGGGAGCTGCATCGGTGCGGGTGGCGGCCATTGCGGAGGTGGGGCGCATGCGCAGTGGCAAGCGATGTGCAGCGGCTGTCTTGGATGGCCTGGAAAAGGCTTTGGTAACTTCAAGTCCCATAATGCCTTGCTGAAATAGCATGGCGGCCATTTTTAATAGGCTCTGCATAGTCTGCAGAGGGACTTCATGTCCCAGAGTCCTCGGGGGGGGGGGGGGAGGGATTACCACGTGGGGTCTGAGCCAATAGGGCTCTAGCAGCAGTAGAGAAACAGGCGACAGCATGCTCAGTTGAAAGGAGGGAGGCAACAGAGCAGGTAGTGTCTGGGGAGCAGTGTTTCCCTGGACTAGGCCTAGTCCTGACCCATAGGCCCCAGCTAGGCCCTGAGTCACCTCAGCTGAGTATTGTAGGGAAGGCCCCAAATGGGGACGCTTCCCCATTAGCACAGAGGTGCTGTTGTATCGGTGACCGGACAGCCACGCGGTGCCCTGCGGTCTGGGACCAGGCCACAGGCCACATCATAGACATTGTGTGAGACCCCCCAGCTGGAGCTCGCACCTCACACAGCAGATTGGGACTTATAAGGAGAGAGGGGATTGTTGGAGGCCCCACATCGTGGGACCGGACTGATCCTTTGTTTCACCAAACTGCACCTGGGTACAGGAGTGCCCAGGAAGGTATAAGTGCACCAACGGTTAACAAGGGGTAGCGCTACCTCATACATTGGGTGGGACTGACATTGGGAAGGACACCAGGGTTATTGGTGCTATCGCAGCATCCGTACTTTGGGGGTTACCATTGCTACAGTTATATTGTTATCATGTGTGTGTTCAGGTAATACTCGTTATATGCCCGTGTCTGTGTGTGTGTGTGTGTGTGTGTGTGAGACTGTGTGTGTGTGTCAGTGTGTGTGTGTATTCAGTAGCGTATTAGTTGCTGTGAGGGGTTATCCCACCAACGCTGGGACCCCTCACGGGTGGAGGCGCTGCACTAAAGGAGAGAGCTCACCGCAGGCTCCCAGAGGCGGAGGCCTCCTGTGCGCATGCGTATATTCAGCATGTGTAGTTGCCCGCGTAGTTTCCCTTAGGCCCCCCGTGCGCATGCGTATATTCAGCATGTGTAGTTGCCCGCGTAGTTTCCCTTAAGCCTCCTGTGCGCATGCGTATATTCAGCATGTGTAGTTGCCCGCGTAGTTTCCCTTAGGCCTCCTGTGCGCATGNNNNTGTATTTCGCAGTGTAGTTGCCTGCTAGTTCCCTTAGGCCCCCCTGTGCGCATGCGTATAATCACATGTGTCGTTGCCCGCGTAGTTTCCTTAGGCCTCCTGGGGCGCAATGCCGTATAGTCAGCATGTGTAGTTGCCCGCATAGTTTCCCTTTAGGCCTCCTGTGCGCATGCATATATTCCGCATGTGTAGTTCCCGCGTAGTTTCCCTTAGCCTCCTGTGCGCATGCCGTATATTCAGCAGGGTAGTTGCACCGCAATAGTTTCCACTTAGTCCATCCTGTGCGCAATATAACTTATAAATCAGAACATGTGTAGTTGCCCGCGTAGTTTGCCCTTAGGCCTCCTGTCGCATGCGTATATTCAGCATGTGTAGTTGCCCGCGTATTCCCTTATGCCTCCTGTGCGCAGGTATATTCAGCATGTTAGTCTTGCCCGCGTAGTTCCCTTAGGCCCACCTGTGGCAGTCGTCATATGCGCATGTGTAGTTGCCCGGTAGTTTTCCCTTTAGGCCTCTTGCGCATTCGTATATTCAGTCATGTGGTAGTGCCCGCGGTTCCCGCTAGCTCTGCCGCTGGACGTGTGGAGTGCCTCGTCTGCTGCGCAATGACGATATCAGCATGTGTTAGTTGCCACGGTAGTTTCCCTTAGGCCTCCTGTTGCTCATGCGTATATTCCGCATGGTAGTTGCCCCGCCAGTAGTTTCCCTTAGGCCCCTGTGCCGCCATCGCTATATTCAGATGTGTTGCCCGCGTATTTTCCCTTAGGCCCCCCCCTGTGCGCATGCGTATATTCAGCATGTGTAGTTGCCCGCGTAGTTTCCCTTAGGCCCCTGTGCTCAACGGTATATTCAGCATGTGTAGTTGCCCCGTAGTTTTCCCTTAGGCCTCCTGTGCGCACGGTATATCACATGTGTAGTTGCCGCGTAGTTTTCCCTAGGCCGCCCCCTTTGCGCAGTTATATTCAGCATGTGTAGTTGCCCGAGTAGTTTCCCTTAGGCCTCCTGTGCGCATGTATATTTCAGCATGTGTAGTTTTCCCGCGTAGTTTCTTAGGCCTCCCCTACTGCGCAAGTATATTCAGCATGTGTAGTGCCCGCGAGTTTTCCCTTAGGCCTCCTGTTGCGCTTATATCAGCATGTGTAGTTTGCCCGCTAGTTTCCCTAGGCCTCCTGTGCGCATGCGTATATTCAGCATGTGGTAGTTGCCCGCGTAGTGTTTCCCTTAGCCCCCTGTGCGCATGCGTATATTCAGCATGTGTTTGCCCGCGTAGTTTCCCTTAGGCCTCCCTTGCGCATGCGTATATTCAGCAGTGTGTAGTTGCCCGCGTAGTTCCCTTAGCCCCTGTGCGCATCAGTTATATTCCACGCATGTGTAGTTGCCCGCGTAGTTTCCTTAGGCCTCCTGGCGCACAGGTATATTCGCATGGTAGTTGCCCGCCGTAGTTTCCCTAGCCCCCTGTGCGCATGCGTAATTCAGCATGTGGTATGTTGCCCGCGTAGTTTCCCTTAGGCCCTCCTGTGCGCATGCGTATATTCAGCATGTGTAGTTGCCCCGCTCTAGTTTTCCTCCTTAGGCCTCCTGTGCGCATGCGTATAATTCAGCATGTAGTTGCCCGCGTAGTTTCAGCCTCCTGTCAAGGTAGATTCAGCATGTGTAGTTGCCCCGCCCGCGTAGTTTTTCCCTTAGGCCCCTGTGCCATGCAGTTAGAAGCATGTGTAGTTGCCCGCGTAGTTTCCCTTAGGCCCTGTGCGCCGGTATATTCATCATGTGTAGTTGCCCGCGTAGTTTCCCTAGGCCCCAGTGTCGCTGCGTATATTCAGCATGTGTAGTTGCCCGCGTAGTTTCCCTTAGGCTCCTGTGCGCATGCGTATATCGCATGTGTAGTTGCCCGCGTAGTTTCCCTTAGGCCCTGTGCGCACAGTATATTCAGCATGTGTAGGTTGCCCGCGTATTTTCCCTTAGGCCTCCTGTGCGCACAGGTATATCACATGTTGTAGTTTGCCCCCGTAGTTTCCCTTAGGCCCCCTGTTGCGCACATGTATATTCCCCATGTGTAGTTGCCCGCGTAGTTTCCCTTAGCCTCCCTGTGCGCATGCGTATATTCACATGTGTAGTTGCCCGCGTAGTTTTCCCTTAGGCCTCCCTGTGCGCAATGCGTATCTTCGCATGGTTGTATGTTGCCCCGCGATAGTTTCCCTTAGGCCCCCTGTGTGCGCAAGGTATATCAGCATGTGTAGTTTCGCCGCGTAGTTTCCCTTAGCCCCCTGTCGCATGGTATATTCAGCATGTGTAGTTGCCACGTAGTTTCCCTTAGGCCCCCCTTGTGCGCATGTCGTATATTCACATGTTGTAGTTGCCCGCGTATTCCCTTAGGCCTCCTGTTGCGCACAGTTATATTCAGATGTGTAGTTGCCCAGCTAGTTTCCCTATAGGCACCCTGTGCGCATGCGTTATGCAGCATGTAGTTATAGCCCCCGCGAGTTTCCCTTAGCCTCCTGTGCGCATGCGTATATTCAGCATGTTGTAGTTGCCCGCTGTATTTTCCTCCTTAGGCCCCCTGTGCGCACAGGTTATATTCAGCATGTGTAGTTCCACCTATTTTTCCTTAGGCCTCCTGTGCGCACGTTAATATTCAGCATGTGTATTTCCCGCGTAGTTTCCTTTAGTGCCTCCTGTGCGCAGGTCTATTTCAGCAGTGTAAGTTGCCGCCGTAGTTTCCCTTAGCGCCCCCTGCGCACTGCGTATATTTCAGCATGTGTAGTTGCCCCGCGTATTTTTCCCTTAGCCCCCTGTGCGCAGGCGTATATTCAGCATGTGTAGTTGCCCGCGTAGTTTCCCTTAGGCCTCCTGTGCGCACAGGTATATTCAGCATGTGTAGTTGCCCGCGTAGTTTCCCTTAGGCCCCCTGTGCGCACAGGTATATTCAGCATGTGTAGTTGCCCGCTAGTTTCCCTTAGGCCCCTGTGCGCATGCTGCTATTCATGGGTCAGGACATGTGGTAAGTTGCCCGCGTAGTTTCCCTTAGGCCTCCTGTGCGCACAGGTATATTCAGCATGTGTAGTTGCCCGCTAGTTTCTTAGCCCCTCGCATGCGTATTAGCATGTTATTTTGCCCCGCGTAGTTTCCCTTAGGCCCCCTGTGCGCACAGTATATTCAGCATGTGTAGTTCCCATGCCGCGTATTTTCCCTTAGGCCTCCTGTGCGCATGCGTATATTCAGCATGTCGAGTTGCCCGCGTAGTTTCCCTTAGGCCCCCTGTGTGCGCATGCGTATATTCAGCATGTGTATTTGCCCCCGTAGTTTCCTTAGGGCCTCCTTGCGCACTGGTATATTCAGCATGGGTAGTTGCCCGCGTAGTTTCCCTTAGGCCCCTTGGCGCATGCGTATATTCGCATGTTGTAGTTCCCGCGTAGTTTCCCTTAGGCCCCTCCTGGTCGCATGCTAATTCACATGTGTGTTGCCCGCGTAGTTTCCCTTAGGCCCCCTGTGCGTCAAGCTATATTCAGCATGTGTAGTTTGCCCGCTTATTTTCCCTTAGGCCTCTTGTGCGCAGCGATATATTCAGCATGTGTAGTTGCCCGCTTAGTTTTCCCTTAGGCCCCCTGTGCTCACAGGTTATCGCATTTTTAGTTGCCCCGTAGTTTCCTTAGGCCCCTGTGGCGCAGCTATATCAGCATGTGTAGTTGCCCGCGTAGTTTCCCTTAGGCCCCCGTGTCGCATGCGTATATCAGCATGTGTAGTTGCCCGCTATTTTCCCTTAGGCCCTCCTGTCGCATGCGTATATTCAGCATGTGTCAGTTTCCCGCGTGTTTCCCTTAGGCCGCCTCTTGGCATTCGTATATTCAGCATGTGTAGTTGCCCGCGTAGTTTCCCTAGGCCCCCTGTGCGCATGGTATATTCAGCATGTGTATGTTGCCCCGCTTAGTTTTCCCTGGCCCCTGTGCGCATGCGTATATTCAGCATGTGTAGTTGCCCGCGTAATTTTCCCTTGGTCCCACTCTGTGACGCATGCGTATATTCAGCCATGTGTAGTTGCCCCGCGATATTTCCCTTAGGCCCCTGTGCGCATGCTATATTCAGCATGTGTATTTGCCCCTAGTTTCCCTTAGGCCTCCTGTGCGCAATGCTATATTCAGCATGTGTATTTGCCCGCGGTTTTCCCTTAGGCCCCTGTGCCAGCGTATATTTCAGCATGTGTAGTTTCCCGCGTAGTTTCCCTTAGGCCCCTGTGCGCAAATGCGTATATTCCAGCATGTGTAGTTGCCCGCGTATTTTCCCTTGTCCTCCTGTGCGCATGCGTATATTCAGACATGTGTAGTTGCCCCGCGTAGTTTCCCTAGGCCTCCTGTGCGCAATGCGTTTATATTGCAGCATGTGTTTGCCACGCTAGTTCCCTTAGGCCCCCCTGTGCGCATGCGATATATTCAGCATGTGTAGTTGCCGCGCGTTAGTTTCCCTGTAGCCCTCCTTTGCGCACAGCCGTATATTCAGCATGTGTAGTTGCCGCGCGTAGTTTCCCCTTAGGCCCCTGTGCGCATGGCTATATTTACATTGTAGTTGCCGCCACGGTAGTTGTTCCCTTAGGCCCCTCCCTGTGCGCATGCGTATATCAGCTGGTAGTTGCCCGCGTAGTTTCCCTTAGGCCTCCTGTGCGCATGCGTATATTCAGCATGTGTAGTTGCCCGCGTAGTTTCCCTTAGGCCTCCTGTGCGCATGCGTATATTCAGCATGTGTAGTTGCCCGCGTAGTCCTTAGGCCTCCTGTGCGCATGCAGTGATTTCAAGTCATGTGTAGTTGCCCCGCGTATGTTCCCTTAGGCCTCCTGTGGCGCATGCGTATATTCAGTCATGGTAGTTGCCCGCGCTAGTTTCCCTTAGGCCCCCTCTGGCGCATGCGTATTTCCAGCCTGTATATATTACTAGGGTGATATTCAAGCATTACTAGTGACCGTTATTTGCGGCTGCGCTTGTGTTATTAGCTGTGTGCGCATACTAGTGACCGTTATTGGCGGCTGTCGCTGTGTGTTTATTAGGTCTGTGTGCCGGCTGTCCTAGTGACCGTTTTGCGGCTGTGCGCTGTGTTGTTTTATTAGCGTGTGCGCAGTACAGTGACGCTTTTGCGGCTGCGCTGTGTGTTATTCCTGGTGGCGCAGTACTACCTAGTGAACGTTATTGCGGCTTGCGCTGTGTTTTATTAGCTGTGTGGCCGCAGGTACTATGACCGTTTTGCGGCTGCGCTGGTGTGTTATTAGCTGTGTGCGCAGTACAGTGCCCGTTATTTTGGCTGCGCGGTGTGTTTTAGCGGGTGTGCGCAGTACTAGTGACCGTTATTGCGGCTTGCGCTGTGGTGTTATTAAGCTGTGTGCGCCGTACTAGTGACCGTTATTGCGCTGCGCTGTGTGTTATTAAGCTTGTTTAGTTGCCCGCGTAGTTTCCCTTAGGCCTCCTGTGCGCATGCGTATACTCAGCTGTGTGCGCTGTACTAGTGACCGTTATTGCGGCTGCGCCTGTGTGTTATTAGCTGTTTGCTTCAGACTAGGACCGTTATTGCGCTCTGCTCTGTGTGTTATTAGCTGTGGTGCGCATTACTATTGACCGTTCTTGCGGCTGCTCTGGTGTGTTAGTAGCTGTGTGCTCGTAACTAGTGACCGTTATTTTGCGCTGCTCTGTGTGTTATTAGCTGTGTGCGCAGTAACATTGACCGTTTTGCTGCTGCGCTGTGTGTTATAGCTGTGGTTGCGCAGTACTAGTAGTGACCGTTATTTTGCTGCTGCGCTGTGTGTGATTAGCTGTGGTCCGCGTACTAGTGACCGGTTATTTGCGGCTGCGCTGTGTGTTATTCGCTGTGTGGCGCAGTACTAGTGAACCGTTATTGTGGCTGCGCGGTGTGTTATTAGCTGTGTGCGCAGTAACTAGTGACCGTTATTTTGCGGCTGCGCTGTGTGTTCATTAGCTGTTGTGGCAGTACTATTGACCGTATTGTCGGCTGCCGCTGTGTGTTTATAGCTGTGTGCGTCTGTACTAGTGACCGTTTATTTTGGCGGCTGCCGCGTGTGTTTTAGCTTGTGGCAGTACTAAGTTACCGTTATTGCGGCTGCGCGGTGTGTTATCAGCTCTGTGCGCAGTACTAGTGAACCCGGTATTGCGGCTGCGCTGTGTTGTTATTAGCTGTTGTGGCTCAGTACTAGGGACCGTTATTTGGCGGTCTGCCGCTGGTTTTTATTAGCTGTGTTCGCAGTCTAGTGACCGTTATTTTCGCTGCGCTGTGTGTTATTAGCTGTGTGCGCTGTACAGTGCCGTTATTTGGCGGCTGCGCTTTGGTTATTAGCTGTTGTGTGCGTCTGTACTAGTGACCGTTATGGCGCTGGCGCGTGTGTGTTATTAGCTGTTTGCGCTGTACTAGTGACCGTTATTGGCGTCCCCTTTGCGCTGTGTGTTTTTCTGTTTGCGCAGTACCTAGTGACCGTTATTGTGGCTGCGCTGTTGTTTTATGAGCTATGTGCCCGCAGTACTAGTGACCGTTATTGCGGCTGCTTCTGTTTTTATTAACTGTGTGGCGCAGTACTAGTGACCTTTATTGCTGCTCGCGGTGGTGTTTGCGCTTGTGGCGCAGTACTAGTGACCCGTTATTGCGGCTGCGCTGTGTGTTATTAGCTGGTTTGCGCTGTACTATGTGACCGGTATTTTGCGTCTTGCGCTGTGGTGTTATTAGCTTTTGCGCAGTAAACTCGTGACCGTTATTGCGGCTTAGCGCTGTGTGTTGTATTAGGCTGTGTGCCCGCGCAAGTACTAGTGACTTATTGCGGCTGCGCTGGTGTTATTTAGCTTGTTTGCGCAGTACTAGTGACCGTTATTTGCGGCTCGCTGTGTGTTATTAGCTTGTGGCGCATTAAGTGACCGGTATTGCGGCTGCGCTGTGTGTTATTAAGCCTGGGGTGTGCGCAGTACTAGTGACCGTTATTGCGGCTGCGCTGTGTGTTCTTGCTGTGTGCGCTTGTACTAGTGACCGTTATTGCGGTCTCCTTGGACTGTGTTTTATTAGCGGTGTTGCGCGTACTAGTGACCGTTATTGCGCTTGCGCTGTGGGGGTTATTAAGCTGTGTGCGCAGTACGATGACGTGTATTATTGGCTGCTGCGCTGTGTTTTATTAGCTGTGTTGCGCAGTATAGTGACCGTTATTGCTGGCTGCGCGTGTGTTATGCTGTTTGCGCGTACTATTGCCGTTATTGTGGCTGTGCGGTGTGTTATTAGCTGTGTGCGCAGTACTAGTGACCGTTAATTGCGGCTGCCCGCTGTGGTTATTAGCTGTTGTGCGCAGTACTAGTGTGACCCGTTAATTTATTGCGGCTGCGCTTTGGTTATTAGCTGTGTGCGCTGTACTAGTGGCCCGTTATTGTGGCTGCGCTGTGTGTTATTAGCTGGTGCGCAGTACTAGTACCGTTATTGCGGTCTGCGTTGTGTTTATTAGCTATGTGCGCAGACTCTAGTGACCGTTTATTGCGGCTGCCCGCTGTGTGTTTATTAGCTGTGGTGCGCAGTACTAAGTGACCGTTATTGCGGCTGGCCGTTTGTTTATTAGCTATTTGCGCAGTACTATGACCGTTATTAGCGTCTGCGCTGTGTGTTTTAGCGTGTGCGCAGTATAAGTGACGCGTTATTGCGGCTGCGCTGTGTGGTTATTAGCTGTGTGCCAGTACGAGTGACCGGTCATTGCGGCTGCGCTGTGTGTTTATTAGTTAGCTGTGTGCCGCATTACTAGTGACCCGTTATTGCGGCTGCGCTGTGTGTTTTAGCTGTGTGTGCAGTACTATGACCGTTATTGCGGCTGCGCTTTGTGTTATTAGCTGGGTTTGCGCAGTACTATGACCGTTATTGCGGCTGCCGCGTGTGTTATTAGAGCTGTGTGCGCTGTACTGTGAACCGTTATTTGGCCGGCTGCGCTGTGTGTTATTATCTGTTTGCGCAGTACTAGTGACCGTTATTTTGCGGCTGCACTGTGTGTTATTAGCTTTGTGCGCAGTACTAGTGACCGTTATTGTGCGTCGGCGCTGTGTGTTATTAGTGTTGCGTCAGTACTAGGTACCGTTATTGCGCTGCACTGTGTGTTATTAAGCTGTGTGCGCAGTACTAGTGACTCGTTATTTGGCGGCTGCGCTGTGTGTTTATTAGCTGTGTGCGCATGTACTAGTGACCGTGAGTGTGGCTGCGCTGTTGTTATTAGCTGTGTGCGCAGTACTAAGGACCGTTATTGTGGCTGCGCTGTGGTGTTATTAGCTGTGTGCGCAGTAACTAGTGAACCGTGTATTGTGGCTTGCGCTGTGTGTAATTAGCTGTGTGCGCAGTACTATTGACCGGTTATTGGTGGCTGCGCTGTGTGTTATCAGCTGTCTGCGCTGTACTAGTGACCGTTTATTTGCGGCTGCACTGTGTGTTATTCCTGTGTGCGCTGTACTAGTGACCGTTTGCGGGCTTGCGCTGGTGTTATTAGGCTGTGGGCGCTTTACAGTGGACCGTTAGTGTGGCTGCGCTGTGTGTTATTACTGGTGCGAGTGACTAGTGACCGGTTATTGGGGCTGCGCTGTGTTTTTTTAGCTGTGTTCGCATTAACTAGTGACCGTGATGCGGCTGCGCTGTGTGTTATTAGCTGTGTGCGCATACAGGACCGTATTGCGCTTGCGCGTGTGTTTATTAGCTGTGTGCGCAGTACTATTGACCGTTATTGTGGGCCGCGCTGTGTGTTATTAAAGCTGTGTGCGCAGTACTATGACCGTTATTGCGGCCTGCGCTGTGGGTTATAGCTGTGTGGCGCATAACTATTGACCGTTATTGCGGCTGCGCTGTGTGTTATAGCGTGTGCGCATACTATTACCGTTATTGCGGCTGCGCTGTGGTGTTATTAGTATGTGCGCAGTACTATGACCGTTATTGCGGCTGCGCTGTGTGTTATTAAGCTGTGTGCGCGTACTATGACCCGTTTTTGCGGCTGCGCTGTGTGTTTATTAAGCTGTGGTGCGCAGTACTAGTGACCGGTTATTTCGGCTTTGCTCGTGTGTTTATTAGTGTGTGCGCTGTACTAGTGACCGTTTTGCGGCTGCGCTGTGTGTTATTAGCGGTTTGTGCTCTGTACTAGTGACCCGTTATTGGTTGCGGCTGCACTTGTGTGTTATTAGCTGTGGTGCGCAGTACTAGTGGACCGTTATTGCGGCTGCGCTGTGTTTATTATCTGTGGTGCGCAGTCTAGTGACCGTATTGCGCCTGCGCTGTGTGTTATTAGCTGTGTGCGCAGTACTAGTGACCGTTATTTGCGGCTCGCTGTGTGTTTTTTAGCTGTGTGCCATTACTATGACCGTTATTGGTGGCTGCTCTGTGGTGTTTTAGCCGGTTTGCGCAGTACTAGTGACCGTGATTGCGCTGCGCGTGTGTTTATTAGCTGGTGTGCGCATTCTAGTGACCGTTATTGGTGCTGCCTGTGTGTTTATTAGCTGTGTGCGCTGTACTAGTGACCGTTATTGTGGCTGCGCGGTGTGGTTTATATAGCTGTGTGCGCTGTACTAGTGACCGTTATTGCGGCTGCGCTGTGTGTTATTATCGTGTGCGCAGTAACTAGTGACCTTTATTGCGGCTGCGCTGTGTGTTATTGCTGTGTGCGCTGTCCTAGTGACCGTTATTGCGGCTGCGCTTGGTGTGTATTAAGCTGTGGTGCGCAGTAACTATTGACGCGTTTATTTGCGCGGCTCACTGTGTTTATAGCTGTGTGCGAAGTACTAGTGACCGTTATTGCCGCTGCTCTGTTTGTTATTACTGTGGTGCGCAGTACTAGTGACCGTTATTTTGCGGTGCGCTGTGTGTTTATTAGCTGTGTGGCGCAGTGACTAAGTGACCGTTATTGTGGCTGCGCTGTGTGTTATTAAGCTTGTGGCGGCAGTACTATGACCGTTATTGCGGCTGCGCTGTGTGTTAATTAAGCTGTGTGCGCAGTACTATGCCGCGTTATTGCGGCTGCGCTGTGTGTTATTAGCTGTGTGCGCTGTACTAGTGACCGTTTTGCGGCTGCGCTGTGTGTTGATTAGCTGTTTGCCGGCTGTATAGTGACCGTTATTTTTGCGGCGCGCTGTGGTTTATTAGCTGTGTGCCGGCATACTATACCGTTAGTCGGCTGCGCTGTGTGTTATTAGCGGTGGTGCGCATGTACTAATTGACCGTTATTGTTGCTGCGCTGGTGTGTTATTAGCTGTGTGCGCAGTACTAGTGACCGTTATTGCGCTGCGCTGTGGTGTTTTATTAGCTGTGTGCGCAGTACTAGTGACCGTTATTTCGCTGCCTGTGTGTTATTATACTGTGTGGGCAGAACTGTGACCGTTATTGTATTGCGGCTGCGCTGGTGTTTTCTTAGCTGTGGTGCGCAGTACTATTGACCGTTATTGTGGCGTGGCGGTGTGTTATTAGCTGTGTTGCGCGTACTATTGACCGTTATGGCGGCTGCAACTTTGTGGTTATTATCGTGTGTGCATTACTATCGAGGTGACCCGTTATTCCGGCTGCGCTGTTGTGTTTATTGCTGTGTGCGCAGTACTAGTGACCGTTATTGTGGCTGCCGCGGGTTTATTAGCTGTGTGCGCAGTACTAGTGACCGCCTTGGCTGCGCGGTGTGTTATTAGCTGTGTGCGCTGTAACTAGGACCGTTATTGTGGCTGCGCGTGGTTATTAGCTGTGTGCGCAGTACTAGTGACCGTTATTTGCGCTGCGCTGTGTGTTATTAAGCTGTGTGCGCTGTACTATGGTACCGTTAATGCGGCTGCGCTTGTGTTCTTAGCTGTGTGCGCTGTACTAGTGACCGTTATGCGGCTGCCTGTGTGTTATTAGCTTGTGCGCTGTACTAGTGAACCGTTCTGTGCTGCCGCTGTGTGTTATAGCTGTGTGCGTCAGTACTATTGACCGTTATTGTTGCTGCGCGGTGGTGTTTATTAGCTGTTGCGCAGTACTAGTACCGTTTTGTGGCTGCGCTGTGTGTTATTAGCTGTGTGCGCAGTACTAGTGGACCGTTTCTTGTGGTCTGGGTCGCTGTGTTTATTAGCGTCTGCGCTGTTACTAGTGACCGTTATTGCGGCTGCACTGTGTGTTATTAGCTGTGTGCGCTGTACTATGACCGTTATTATTGATGCGGCGCGCTGTGTGTTATTAGCTGTGTGCGCTGTACTAGTGACCGTTATTGGGGGCTGGCGCTGTGTGTTTTATCTGTGTGCTCAGTACTTAGTGACGTTCTTGTTGGTGGCTGAGCTGTGTGTATAGCTGTTGGCGCAGTAATAGTGACCGTTATTTGCGGCTGCGCTGTGTGTTATTACTTTGTGCGCAGAAAAGTAACTAGTGACGGCGTTATTGCGGCTGCGCTGTTGTGTTATTAGCTTTGTGCGCAGTACTAGTGACCGTTATTTTGCGGGCTGCGCTGTGTGTTATTAGCTGTGTGCCGCAGTACTATGTGACCTCGTTTTTGCGGGCTGCGCGTGTGTTATTAGCTTGTGCGCAGTACTAGTGACCGTTATGCGTCCTGCGCTGTTGTTATTAGCTGTGTGCGCAGTACTAGTTACCGTTATTTTTCGGCTGCGCTGTGTGTTTATTAGCTGTGTGCGCAGTACTGTGACCGTTCTTGTGGCTGCGCTGTGTGTTATTAGCTTTTGCGCAGTACTAGTGACCGTTTTGCGGGCTGCGGCTGGTGTTATTAAGCTGTGTGCGCATACTAGTGACCGTTATTGGCGGCTGCCGCTGTGTGTTATTAAGCTGTGTGCGGCAGTACTAGTGCCGTTATGCGGCGCCTTTTGTTGTTAATTAGCTTTGCGCAGTACTAGTGCACTCGTTATTGCGGCTGCGCTTTGGTTATTAGCTGTGTGCTCAGTACTATGACCGTTATTTTGCGGCTTGCGCTGCTGTGTTATTAGCTGTGTGCGCAGTACATTGACCGTTATTGCGCTGAGCTGGTGTGTAATTAGCTGTGTGCGCTGTACTAGTGGAACCGTTATGCGGCTGCGCTGTGTGTTATTAGCGGTTTGCGCTGTACTAGTTACCGGTTATTAGCGGCTGCACTGAGGTGTAGTAGCTGTGGTGCGCAGTACTATTGATCCGTTTTATTGCGCTGCTCTGTGGTGTTTATTAGCGTGTGCGCAGTCTAGTGACCGTTAGTGCGCCTGCGCTGTGTGTGATTAGCTGTGTGCGCAGTACTAGTGACCGTTATTTCGGCTGCGCTGGTGTGTTATTAAGCTGTTGGGCGCAGTACTAGTGACCGTTACTTGTGTGGCTGCGCTATGTGTTATGACGTTTTCGCCGTACTAGTGCCCGTTATTGTTGTGCGGCTGCGCTGTGTGTTATTTATGCTGTGTGCGCAGTACTATTGACCGTTTATTGTGGCTGCGCTGCGTTTTATTTAGCTGTGTGCGCTGTACTATTACCGTATTTGGGCTGCGCGTGTGTTATTAGCTTGTGCGCTGTAACTAGTGCCAGTTATTGCGGGCTGCGCTGTGTGTTCTTAGCTGTGGTGCGCAGTACTAGTGACCGTTATTGCGGCTGGCGCTGTGTGTTATTAGCTTTGTGCGCTGTACTGTGATGACCGTTATTGCGCTGCTCTGTGTGGTTTATTTAGCTGTGTGCGCAGTACTGTGACCGTTATTGCGGCTGCCTGTGTGTTTTATTACTGTTGTGCGCAGTACTATGACCGTTATTGGCGCTGCGCTGTGTGTTATTAGCTGTGTTCGCAGTAACTAGTGACCCGTTATTGCCTGCTGCTCTGTGTGTTTAGCTTTTTGCCCGCATACTAGTACCGTATTGTGGCTGCGCTGGTTTTTAGCTGTGTGCGCAGTACTATGACCGTTATTGCGGCTGCGCTGTGTGTTATTAGCGCCTGTTGTGGTGTGCGCAGTACAGTGACCGGTTATTGCGCTGGCGCTGTGTGTTTATTAGCTGTGTGCGCTGTACTAGTGACCGTTATTGCGGCTGCCGCTGGGTGTTATTCGCTGTTTGCGCTGTACTAGTGACCGTTATTGCAGGCTTCGCTGTGTGTTAAATTAGCTTGTGCGCAGTACTATGACCGTTATTGCGCTGCGCTGTGTGTTATTGCTGTGGTGCGCAGTACTAGTGGAACCTTTATTGTGGCTGCGCTGTGTGTTTATTAGCTGTGGTGCGCAGACTAAAGTTGAAAACCGTTATTGCGGCTGCGCTGTGTTTTATTAAGCTGTGTGCGCAGTACTAGTGACCGTTTTGGCTGCTGCACACTGTGTTTTATTAAGCTGTGTGTGCAGTAACTAGTGACCGTTTATTGCTGGCTGCTCTGTGTGTTTTAGCTTGTGCGCAGTACAGTGACCGTTATTGTGGGCTGCGCTTGGTGTTATTAGCTTGTGTGCGCAGTAACTCGTGCCCGTTATTGCGGCTGCACTGTGGTTATTGCTGTGTGTGCAGTACTTAGTGACCGTTTATTGCGCTGGCTCTGTGTGTTATTAGCTGTGTGCGCAGTACATTTACCGTTATGTGGCTGCGCGGGTGTTATTAGCTGTGTGCGCAGTATAGTGACCGTTATTGTGGCGCGCTGTGTGTTCTTAAGCTGTGTGCGCTGTAGCTATAGTGACGCGTTATTTGGCTGCGCGGTGGTGTTATTAGCTGTGTGCGCAGTACTAGTGACCGTTATTGGCTGCGCTTGTGGGTTTATTGCTGTGTGCCGCTGTACTAGTGACCGTTTTGTGGCTGCACTCTGTGTGTTATTAGCTGTTTGCGCAGTACTATTGACCGTTTTGCGGCTGCGCTGTGTGTTATTAGCTGTGTGCGCAGTACTAGTGACCGTTATTGTGGCTGCACTGTGTGTTATTAGCTGTGTGCGCAGTACTAGTGACCGTTATTGCGGCTGCGCTGTGTGTTATTAGCTGTGTGCGCAGTACTAGTGACCGTTATTGCGGCTGCGCGGTGTGTTATTAGCGGTTTGCGCAGTACTAGTGACCGTTATTGCGGGCTGCACTGTGTGTTATTAGCTGTGTGCGCTGTACTAGTGACCGTTATTGCGGGCTGCACTGTGTGTTATTATTAATACTGAGCTCTTCATATTTCCCCCTAAATCTGCTCTAACACCCCCTTTTCCATCACCGTACACGGTCCATCTATCCTGTCGCCGAAGCGCGGTGCCTGGGGGTGGCGTGTGACGCTTCCCTTTCCTTAACCATTCACATTCACGGCTATGGCTAAAGTTTGTTGATTCTTCCTCCGCGATATTGCCAAGATCTGCCCTTCCCTCTGTCCCGCTGCTGCCCTTCCCTCTGTCCCGCTGCTGCCCTTCCCTCTGTCCCGCTGCTGC
>WSYH01010408.1:0-23320 GCA_036426205.1 Ascaphus truei | reverse complement strand
TTTACAATTGATTATACATGGTGTATGTAATATATAGAATATAGATATAAATAAAGGTCCTGATGTTTTATATTTTTTTGGACAGCTCCTTGAACATTTTGTGTCCTATATCGTGATATTCAATTACCCCCGACATTAGCGATCATTTATCTACCATTATTAAATTCCACAACCTCCAGGACCCTAGGGTTCAGTATTCATATTTATTAATATAATAAATATCAACCATCATATATCGCATGGGGGACTAATACTGTCACTGCTTATATAGATACTACTTGACCTTTCATATCCTCTTTGCCAATATATTGGTGTACTAACAAATATTGTTGTACCATTTGTTTTATCGTCAGTTTGTATAATCTAATACTAACAAATATGTGTTTTTACATATGATTGGTCTACTGTTCTTACGTAAAACCACAAGTGCATGTTATCAGCACGCCATTGAATATATAGAGGCATAAAACCTTTCTTAAATAAGTGATTCCTGTATAACTATGTTTGGGACATGCTTGTTAATTTATAATAGATGTGTTAGGATAATAGGATTATTATTATCACCTGTTATTTATTTGTATTATCTTGCACTTGTTTTTTTAGTTTGAATTTTCTTGGGACTTATTTCACATTGCATTAATTCCCTATTGGGCCTACAGCCATATAGTTTAAAACCTCATAATTTCATAAGTTATTAACCATACAGAAACCTACTACAGCGCTCAAATTGACCCACCAAAAAATACCCCACAAGCGTATATAACTAATCAGCATCTGAAGTTTTCACAGATGAGTGCTACTGGAATCATGGTCCAATCTCTTTTCAAACCAGAACACCAAATCATAAAACACCTACAAAAAGTGGCCCAAGTGGCAACATCCAAAAAACGTATATAACCGAGTAGCAAGTGTCTCTAATATCATTTATAAATAACTTAATAAGATATAATTGTTCTTTTTTAGTTAACCTTTTGGCCAAATTTGTGTAAGCCTTGAGCCCAACTTCACAGCAGACACGTTTCAAGGGTCCCCTACACTATATTAATTCTGTAATAACCTGCTGCATTGCCAGGAAGAATGGATGTTATAATAATCTGTCATATAAGTGTGCATAAAGTTCTAAGTCTGATTTGAATCTTTACAACACTGTAATTAACCTAGAAAAGCACTCGTAATAGATGTTGTCACAATCCACTGCATGCTGCAAGTTTCCCCTGATAGTTTGGAGATGGCCATGGAGTGAGCTTTTTAAAAAACCCTTTAATGTGGGAGGGAGTGATCTCATTGGATAGGAGGTTGCCCGAGCACCAGACTCCACAACAGCCAATACTACTGCACCAGATTAATAAAACATACAGAACCCCTACAAGCTCACAACATGAAACCCCAAAATAACCCAAACATATATAAAGCATTAATTTCACATAGGCTGCTACTGAGCATGGCAATATGTTATTTAAAACCAGAAGACCCACATTAAACACGAGACAAAGGCCTGCAGTTGCACATCCAAAAACTGTATATACTACGGTAACGTGCCTTAAATATAACATGTTATAGAATTTAATTTGTGATTTTACTGTTGTGTCCCTGGTTTTACATGATTTTATAATGTCATATTCTATAGTGTCACTTATAAGCGATGTATTCCTTCTTTCATGTTTTTACCCCCCTGCCTGTGTCAACACCTTCTTTAAATTGTTTACATCGTCATGCTTCCACGGCGATTGAAATGGATATATAATCCTGAATAATCTGGTTATCATGTACCTTGATCGTCATACGATAGAATCGAACCGGACTCTTATCAAATGTGGTGCTTATTATTATGTATTCAATGTCTCTCTGCATTTATATACGAACTAATTCACCTAAGCCACTATAAGCTCCTTAAGACTCTTAATCGATCGTAGACCCAGCTTGCCTTCCTTGTAGGACTTTAAGACCTATACCATGTCGGGGGTATATAATGCCGACTCGGACCGATATCCACGCGCTGTCCCACAGCCCCTCTTGAAAAAGTCACCCGTCATTGTGACCGCAACGCCGTCTCGGCGCTACAGCGTCATCGACATCTACCGCAGGTACCATTGCTCATCACGGATCCGCAGCTAACCAAGCATGGATTTGGGCGCCGGGATAGGGCAGATCCGCAGAGAACTCCAAGCAGGGTCGCGCTGGGGAACTTCCTGGAACATCGTTGGACACCAGATCGTTTCACTACCCATCACCAAGCCCAGGACTCCACCTGCAAACACGTTGGCTCCATCCGGGGCACAGCAGGATCCTATTACCCAGTACCACCTTGTTGGTCGGGCATTTGAACCCGGATTGGTCGTCTTGCCATTGTGTGTTTCTCCTGTATTTACCAGCCTTTTACCCACCTCTCACCTCCGTTTACACACCTCTGACCCTTTCTCCTATTCGGGCTTCCGTTCCTACTACTCCACACCTTCGGTCGGCGTTTCTTCGTCTCGCATACACCGCCTGGTCTCCCCTCGGCACAGCGAGTGAACCCCTCCCATGCGCTCCTACTGCTGCGCCGACTTCGTCTGTGTCGCCGTCCGCCGGCCCTCTACCTTCCTATCACCCCTTCCGTCTCCTCCTTGCTCTGAGCTACCTCTGATGCGCATTGTCACCCCGTTGCTCCGCTTACGGCCGTGGGGGGGGGCGCGCGCGCCGCGCCTCGGCGGCAGAGGCCGGTCGGGAGGGGGGGGAAGCCGGGAGACAGGCCTGAGACCCCCCAACAACCATTTCATTTTTTATTTTTATTTTCTATTTTTCATTGGACATCCAATTGAGGACTGGATATCACTCCTTTCTAATTGTTTTTTATATTCCGTTTTTATTATTTCTATTATATTGTCCTTTCCATTGATATGTAACCCTGTGTATCAGCTATATTGGGTGTCACCTTATCACCATTTGATATTCATTAATGATTAGTTATAGCACACCTAATACATTTGATTTAATTTTATAATTGATTCAATATCCCACTAGGATAGGCACTAATTGTTTTCATTAACACTGTACATAGATTATATTTTTATACACCTCACTAATTTACCACCCCTATAGGCCGCTGCTTTTTTTGTTTTTGTTGTCAATATATATAATATTGGTGACAGAGTCACTGCTGTAAGCTCCTCGGGGCAGGACTCCTCTTCCGAATGTTACTTTTAATGTCTAAATCACTTATTCCCATGATCTGTTATTTATATTATCTGTTAGTTATTTGAATTACCAACTGTATTACTACTGTGAACGCTATGTACAGTAACGTAATGGCGCTATTACATAAGACATCAAGTACAATACAATACTGAACTCAGTAGCTTGACAGTGAATGGGAGATGCTGTCAGCCAGTTCACAGAGTGTTATCACCTCAGCACAGAAGAAGCACACCTGCATCCTAATTAAGCAGGAGGCCTGAGAGACTGCAGGTTTAAAAGCAGGAAGTGACACAACACCAGAGAGCTTGTTTTTTCCACAGGAAGGTGGAGAAACCTCCCTCTGGGAAAGCCGTTGCTGTTGGCTCTGGTCCTCAGTCCGTGCAGTATCTAGGCGCTTGGACCAGCCTGGGACCACCGCCAACCCAGGATAAAATCAAGATCGCTCGCTGCGAGGCTTGGACACAGCCTGCTCCCCTGGAACGTGTTCCGTTTGCGTTGGGAGCGCAAAACAAATAAGACTTTATTCTTATTATGCTTATTGTGGTTATCGTTTTGTAGCCTTTTTGGGGCAAGGACCAGATTAGCTGGCTGTCCTGTTAGAAGGGGCTCATAAGTGAGTTAGTGTCCCTAACGGGACTAGGCTTTATAATTTGCAGAGTGTTCTTAAAGGGACATCAGCTCTTGCTTAATTTTGGGTTTGTGGCTACTTAACCACTAGTGTTTAAAGTTTCCCTCGTGTCAAGCTCTTACTGACCCCGCCGCGAGGACCGTCCTGCCACATGATTATATATAGATATATCAAGATAATAAATTGTATCGCGAGTGATACAACCCCAAAGAATGCCTCGCTTAGATGCGCACTGCAGACCTGAAAATAAAGACGGTCCGGGTAGGATGTAGTGTTTTCTAAAATAAAAACTTTATGAAATATTTGGTATAAATAAAAACTTTATTGACTATTTAGTGTATAAGGTACACACACAGTATACTAGTTGCTGTACTAATACACTGACAATAACTTAGACTTGCTGTAGGTCTAAGTCACCTCCGTCATGCGTCTCACGGTGCTCCCATAGTTCTGTTCTCCCTTGAAGTGTGAAAATCTAGGCAGATGCGCTCATGTCAATAACTCTAGAGGGGTTATTGTAACCCTATGACATATTGGGTAGGTATAAAGCTTCTACCAGGACTACGAGAGAGTTTCACCACAGGCAGCACATCACGTAATGTGCACACTCACTGCGCATGCTCATGTAAGTTAAACGTAGAGTCTGTTTATATGCGAGTTGCGCATGCTCGGTGCATTGCGTGAAGTATGTTTGGACGGGCCCGTAAAGTTGGTAACGGGTAAAGGGAAGTAACTGGTGTCCGGGAAATGTTTCAATGTGATTACCCCTATGAAACCAGATCGTATGTTGCCTATGGGATCACTATAGATCGTAGTTTGATATGAACCCATATATAGCGTATTCTTTGTACATTGGTGCGTTCAGTGTCCAAGTTTGTGCCTGTAGATCTGGTATAGTGTGCGTCCCAAAACGGGCGTAGTACGAATGATGCGTGCCCCGTTATATCAGGAGTCGTTGAAAACTAGAACCGCAGGTCTGGCTGCTTTTGTACTATTTTCAACGGGTTTTTTGGTGCCCATGTGTACCGCCTTAGCTGCTCCCTGACATCGTAAACTTTCCGGCCGCGTGGGCTTCTGGTCGGCTTTTCTCGCGTGCCCGTTTTATCTCCTGTGTGTGTGTCACGTTCTCCACCTCACACACATCCTCTCCTCGTATTCCCTTAGCCGCCCTTCGGCAATCTTCTCTTTCTCACCTCGATTCACACACCCCCCTTCAGCGTCAGTTCCGTCCGCGGCTCATTCTGTGTCTTCTATACAGGGCTGGCATGGAAAAAACATGCACGTAGTATATTGCTCTCTCTCTAAACCGGTCCTGCGTTGCCCATGCGCCTATTTACTCTGATCACTGCTTTGTGCCACGCCCCGCCCTCTCCGCTCACCCCACTGGTTTCCCCCGTGGTTGCTAGGCCTACTACACCCCTTTCCCCTTATCGTCTCCCCCAAAAGTCGTGTCTCCCCACCCCACCCTACCCCCTTTAGGGCCTCTCTACCCTATCCCCCTATCGAAGCTCCCCATTACCCAGCACTCCTCTTTTTCTACTTTCTCAGCTTTGTCCGTCCTGCACTGGGTTGCTACACGTCTCTCCACTTGTCTACCTTCACCCGAGCCTTTATCCACTCCACTACGGTTCCAACCGCTGCCCTCCGTACATTACCCCGGTTAAAGTCGCTCGCTCCGGCAGTAGTCACCTGCCCTAGTGTACTCATTGCCTGTCCTTGCCTTAGGTCGTCTTCATACGTCTGTTCATCTATTATCGCTACATTCTCGCCAATACAACCACCTTCTTTCCCCCCTCATACGACCCTCGGAATGAAGTCCCATGGTACCCGTGCCCACTCACACATCGACCTCCGCACACTGCGCTGATCGTCCATCGGCGTCCCCTACGCTCTCCGCTTTAGGCTGGTACTAGACTTTCACTTCAGTTTTTACGCTTTATCTCCTCCCCCCACTTTCTACTATCCCCCCGCCGTTCTCCCACCCACGCAGCATCTACGTAGCGCCTGCTGGAGGGGGGGGTGCGCGACCTGTGTCTAACTTCTTTTGAATACAACCCATTTAAGAGGTGTTATGCCGGCTACAGGGGCAAAGCACTTGCTATTCACTATCAAAATCCCTGCCTGCTTTAAATAACTACCGCATGATATTTTTCCATGCAGCCCTGTAGACCACAGCTGCTCTGACTACCTAGGTCTCGTGTGCTAATACCATTTTTCTCAATTGCAGCAGTTATAACGAGTGAACAGCTCTGCGGTCACATGGCAACCAAAAAAACAGTTGAAAAGAACTTACCAATCAGCCCAGACTGCGTTACTAGTTTTCACTACTCCCTACTAAAGGTGCACAGCAATCCTCGTACCTACGCCCGTTTTGAGGACGCACACTATCCAGATACATCACAACTTTGACCATGAACGCACCAATTTACAAAGAAACCGCATATATACTGTTCATCACACTACGATCATATGATCCCATAGCACTAAGCTCTGGTGTGTCACTATGTTAATCCTATTGAACAATTTCCTCGCCCCGTACTCCCTTTACCCGTTACCAACCTATACGGCCGTCCACACATTGACTTCACGCACTGCCCCGCGCATGCGCACTCGCATATAACAGACTCTACTGTTATTTATCTTACATCGTCATGCTCAGTGTGCACTTACGTTGAATGTGCTGCGTGAACTTCGCTGTTAGTCTCGGGAGAGCCTAACTCATAGTCATATGGTTACACTAACCATCTCAGATTATTGACATTAAGCATCTGCCTAGATTTTCACACGTCAAGGGAACAACACTGGGGAGCACATGAGAAGCTTGACGGAGGTTGTACTTAGACCTCCAGCAGCTATTATTAAGTTTTTACCAAGTGTGTATAGTAAAAAAACCAGCACTATATACTGTTCTTGTTACATTTTACACTATATTCAATAAAGTTTTTATTTATACACAATATTTAATAAAGTTTTTATTTATACCACTACATCCTACCCCCTGCCGTCTTTATTTCAGTCATGCAGTGCGCCTATCTAAAGGGTCATTCTTGGTGTAATCACTCTCGATAACACATTTATTATCTATCATTCCCATCCGCCAGGCAGCACGCCTCTACCTTCTAGGGTTCTGAGCGAGGTCCCCTTTCTATAGTTTCTATATATATCAGAGAGCAAAGCAAGAGGTCAAGAGAAGAGAGATATAGAGAGAGAGAAACAAGAAGAAAAACAGAGAGATAAAATGAAGAGAAACAGAGATCAGACACAGAGAGAAAAAGAGAGAGAGAGAACCAACAGAAAAGAGTACCTAGGGGTCCTCTCATAGCGCTGGCTAATTTTAAAATTGGCGAATTATAAAAGTCGCTTTTTTGGGAGAGTTTAAATCTCCATAATGCAGAACAGTGCGTAATTCTGCTATGTTTAACATGGATTGCGTGTGGCGAGTCTAAATTGGCGAGATGCGCGCGTTCGAGACATGTGTTTAAAACACAACTTCGCGCCGTTTTTATTTTTTCCCTTTTGCAATGGCCCGCGAGCGGCAACTTCTTGCCAAGTTGTTTCTGGCTAGTGTAAAACTGAACAATCGCGCCATTTTTATTGGTCGCGAACAGCCGCTAGAATTCCGTTCCGCCTCTCTGCATGAAGGATATTTTTAAAACTGGCGAGATTGAGGTTCCTTCGCCATCCGCGAGGCGATTTTATAACCTAGAAAATGGAAAACTTGGCGCGTTTGTCCGGAACTCGCCCTTTCTGCTGCTTTCTGGCGCGATTTTCTCCAAAAAATGGCGAATTTCGAATAGCCTGCTCTCTCATCAGCCGCCAAATAGAGAGATGTGTGTGGTAGGTTTTAATTTAGCTAAGTGTAAGTAGAAATCTTCTCATAGCACTGTAGATGATTTCGACACACATTTTTTATTGTAATTAATAGTAAACTTGTTTTGCACATTTGCATTGCCTAATAAGCCGAAAGTAAAAGTTTCGTTTCCTGTGAAAAGAGGGTATCTTAGACAACGAATCCTCAGCCAATTATTTTAACAAATTTCTTGTGGGAGAAAACCTAGGCGTATAACTGTTCGTTGTTTATATATAAACCTTGGAACAAACCGCGCAGATAACATGTACTATTCACACAATTTATCAGACATCCGTAATGCGTTTCAACTTAGACACTGTACCCTTGCATAGAGAAGAGAAATGGCAGGGGAGCTCACATTGCACAGCCATCCACGTAATCATACAATTTTTTTTTATGAAGCAATCGAATCAACTGCCATCAGAAAAAGCAACCGTGGGGGAAATCTATGACTTGATCCCAACAAATATCCATCTACCAAGACCAGCCGAAACAAAGAATTTTAAAACTTCGTACGTTTCCCCTTATCGCAAATGAATGTTTTGAGCGTGTCATGATCGTCAGATCAACGCATTGATGCTGGCATGTTCTTCATCATTTAAACTTACATGGAACATGGAACATAATCTTCTTGAAATGCAATATTTTTGCCTAAACCAGTACAATTGAAGGCCGCCACAGACTTCGAGTCTGCTGACACATACTGGCCCCGTCCATATCCTCAAGACCATATGCAGAGTGACATAACTACTTATGATAATGTATCCCAACTTATATGGCCAATAGCAATGTGGAATGTGCAAACACCCAAAACTGTACGTACCTCCGGACAGTCTTGTTTGAAGAAGCCACTGCAATCCCTATGACGGCCTCACAGATGTGTCCGATTCAGGATTAAGCGGTTGCCGCCTCAACACCAGGGATGATCTTGTGTGCCTTCCTGGAGCGAGTTGTTGGCAGCCAAATCCAGTTTATGACTCTACCTATGGTAAATAATACAATTTCGTTTAGGCCGTTTTAACGCAAATTATATTGTTGTCATTATAGATATACACAATTTGTTACCAAATGAGTGGGAATACACGCTTAACAGTACAGACAGCTTAGATGGAGCGTGCACAAAAAGACATTATTTCCTATAACATATACTACTGACGAACCATATTGACCTTGGTGATGGCGTCCTAAATCCTAGATATTATCGCTTTAAAGTATCATTTTCAACATGTTACCACTAAACTGTAACACACCACACACACACCTCATTGTTTAGCATTCAACATCATAAACAAAGTGTCTGCCCCCACTATATGCCTTGGGGAACGTGTCATGTCCCAGGCGTCCTTAAAATGTTACGATGCAAGTCCCCACCCCAAACGTTGTGCGCTGAAACAGTACTTGCTTTAACCCCCGTATCTTATTGTTACTGTCATTTCAGTGTTCATGCGGGCTCGTCGGTGGTGCGGTGCGGTAGCACAGCGCTGGAGGAACAATGTTCATCATTGTCAATTGGGAGGGTGTTGCGTAGTATTTCACGCTGTGCCTTAACATGACGTCACACGTATTTGGTGTGCGCTCAATTGGCTGATCGTCTGTTTTTGGCCGTGAACACGTCCGTTTACCAAGTTTAGTAGTACATGGTTAGAAGTGAATTTGTTTCCGCTCCATATCATAACGTCCGCCACTGCTAATCAGCACCATGGCGGGACATGTCTTGAACGCGCAGCGTACACATCGTTTGCGCATGCGCTAAGACTATCCACACCTTCGTTACGGCGCGCGCACAAACTTTTGCTCGCTCAACATTATTATTATCCTGCACCGTAAAACAAACATATCAGTAGTAATGCCAGCAAACGCCATTTGAAAAATGAGATAGTTCTCTTTATCTTTAGTTTTATCCTTGCAGTTAACATATAACGTACCTTATGCTGAATATCCGACCAATCCTATAGAGATTGTTAATCGTTGTCATGCTGAAACATAGATAAAATGTGCCATCTTTGAACTCATGTGTTTGCTGCCTTGCTCATTTCACCGATGTCGAGGATGAATACATGGGACCAACTTATGATTTCAGTGGGACCATCGTTATATTAGATGACTTGTGACGACTAGCGGAACAACTATTATAATAAATATGTATCAAGTGCTTTTCAATTATTGTGCGCAGATTACATCACTACATAATGTTATCCTATTGTGCAATATTTAACTATGGCACTTAATTATCATAATGATGTTGCTAAGCCTGAAGTTAGATTCTTATATTCATAAATTTTAAATTTCTACTACATTATATTATTTGTCATGTGGATCATATGCTACCCACATTGTCACTCCGCAACCACATTAATCTACTATATAATGTATATTCTCACGTGTGGAAAAAACCCCCTTTTTTTGTCAAAGATGTAAATGCTACCTAACAACTCGTAGACTTGTAATCTGACGTACACAATAACATAGGGAGGTTATAAGAAACTTTTTTAGTCGTTTGACTGTTTGTATTATCACCTAGGTTGTAGTGTAACCTAACATGCATGAGCTAATGAATGTTAGGTACATGATCATTACACCATGAACATTTGTGTGTACATTTAATTCACACGAGTAACTATAGTTTAGTGTTATTAGTAAACGTTCAAACACATAATAGCTAATGACGCCGATGATAAAACAACACTATTATGTTAGGTTTTATTGTGTATGGTAGTCAATACATGCATCACACAACACAAAACACCACACACACTCTTTTGCTGAAATGTTGTGCGTATGTAATGTCTACTTCAGTTATGTTCATATGTTGAAAGTAGTTATCAACAGTGTTGACGAATCTATATACATTTGGGCTCGCCCTGGCTGTGGATTTAACCCCCGGGAGTAAATATTAGCCCAAGGTATCTAGTTGCGAGTAGATTTTTTTTGGGTGCTAGTAGCTTTTTTGGTGCATTTGGTGTCAACCCCTGGTTATAAAGGATATGATCATTATGTAACTAACTGTGAAACGAAATAAAAATTTTATTAACTAATTGTCATTGTGTTGATGATTTAGGAAAGTTGAGAATCCAAATGAACTATACTTTGGAAGGTGTTAACATTTTGACAAATGTTAGAGTTAATCGTCAAAACTCAACAACACACATTCATTCACTAGACAGAACACATGTGACAATGTAGTAATCACTGAATATGAATGTGAGATAAATAAATAATCACATACATTGCATGTGTGAATGATTTGAAAACACACCTGCACAACTAACGCACCAAGTGTAGATAAACGCACGGACACAATACGAACAACATTTTTCAATTGTCACATCTTTTTCATTACGTTCTCTTTATACATCCTGTAACTATACCTGTATCGAGTATTGCACATCTTATTACAGATGTTAATTCAAATACATACAGGAGCAGTCCTTGAGTGAATATAAACCTGAAAAAGAAAACATGTCATAATATAAATATGTCATGACATGTTCTTAAGTAATCAACACACAGAAGGACACTTTTTGTATTTGATATGAAACAAAATCTAGAATACGTCAATATGATCTTAAATCACAATAGTCCCTCAAATCATTGTGACACACATGTCACACTCCAAAAGAAAATTTATGTAACCATACTGCTATGGCTATTGGCATCGACATAGTAGGTACAAAAAGAAAAAGCGCACAACGCCAAAATAGTGAGTAAGTCTAGAATGTATGTAATGTAAAGGGGGATAATCTGCTACATCCGATAGGAACTACATGTGCATTTAGGCATAACACCTGGTTACCACCTGTAGCTGTAAAACAAGGACGGTCTGGCACTCAGCTGTCCTCTGCCGGATGTCCTCTATGATGGTTTGGGGGCATGGATCCTTCAGCCTCCTCACACACAGGACGCTGCTCACAAGGGATTCCTTTCAAGCATCCTGTCGACTGCGATTCAGACACTTAGTGGTAACCTCGCTCCTCAACTCGGCGATATACCTGCCGCTCCAGGGGATTCCCCTACAGTCCCTCCCCGTCTCTCCCTGTGTTTAGATTTGCTGCTTTCAGAGACAGCTGAGTGCCAGACCGTCTTTTTTATATCTACAAGAAAGTGGGTAACAGTGTGTAATGGCACTAGTGCACAATGTTATTATTCTATCTGATGTACGCAGATTTATTACCCCTTTAAATGTAATACATTCCTATTACTACTTCACTATTTGGCGTTGTGCTCTTGTTTTCTTTTTGTTTCATTTCTTCGAGCTAATGTGGGGTGCTGAGCCACCCTAATGTTATAAGCTACAACCCCTTATCAACCAGCACGGTTTATGTTATAATTTAACTATTTAATAACTTATTCACTGTGGATTGTGGTTTACTTTATTTATATATGTTTATTCACTGCCTGTATTCAATTATAAGGAGATAGATAGTAGCGCCACATTTTAATTCTGTTTTTTTGTTCCGACATAGTAGTGTATGGTGGTATGCATAACCAAAAAGAGCATGTACAAGAAAATATAGATTTATAACATTATTCCTTTCCTCCACTACACACAACAACCCTTTTAGTGGTAGAAGTATAAGACACCTGTTGATAAGACATACCGGTGCCCATTCAATTGTCCCACAACAGCAGAGCACAGAAAGGTGGGAGAACCATATTCATCTGTTTCCAAGTGAAAATTATTGTGGACACATGTATTTATCTTACAATGAATTAATACATCTATGTAGTACTTACATAGAGTATTTGCTTACATGAAAAATATGTTTTATGACATCCGACGTGTCTCCACAACCACAGGCTGTTTGCTGGGGTCAGCTGGTAAATTACGGAATGCTCCTCCTTCCAGCACTGCCGTATGTCTGTTTCTAAATTATGGCGGAGTTCCAGATTGTCAAAATTCAACCTGCAATTATCATATCTGACACTTCGCTGCTTATATTGAAGTACCCACCAGGTTCTATCTAAACACTGAATCGTGTTTTCAAAGCCCAAATGTCCTCTTATGACGGAGCGTGGTAGATATATGTGCCACATTATACCTCTCCTTTCTTCACATTGAGGGTTTGCCCACCGGGGTCAAACGCCACGGCCTAATTCCGTATCCTGGGTCACCTATAAGTCCATCGTGGCACAATAGCTACAATTTGTGGTTAACATTATCTTCAACATTCATAGAAAAACAAGAGTTGTTTGTAACACCATCATAATAATGGTACTCAACCCACAGCCGAACCAGGGTCAAATAAGCCTTCTTCGAAGCAAGGAAGACTGATGAGTTTCTCAGGATAGAGGACTTGTGAACTGAGACCATGGAATTGGCTACCACATGCATAATCTTCATCGTGGAACGCATACCACCGGTACATTCAGGGAATGGGGTAGTGCTTACGATGCGGTAAGCATGCCACTCTGCTAGGCATGTCAAAGCAACATGGGTGCAATTATTGCCACCCGCCTCACACATGGTCATCCCGGCTATTTGTATAAAGCCTTTCCTTTGTCACTTCACCCTCCTGTGTGCTTGTAGGAAATGAATTAATTCCTGCGCGTCTATTCAGTGCAATAGAAACTGGTAGGCCCGCAAAATGTAGATTGCGAGACCCCCGCCCACTATGCCCACAGTGTCTGGAATGACGCGTAAGCACCGATAATTTATGAGCACAGCATTTTAACCAGCCCAGGGACTGCAACGACCTCATGCTGTCACAATCTAAATCTACACAGTATCCTTCATAAAGAGCTAAGATTGCGTACTCCAACGATACGAATTAGATTCTCCTCCTCCCATCATCCCATCTAACATGGTTCTCCTCCTGTACAAACAGGACGAGGCACCCTCTCTCCTCTCTCTCTCCTCTCATCTCCTGCCCTCTCCTCGCTCCCTCTCCTCTCCACGTCCTGTCCTTGTCCCTGTCTCTCCCCTGTTCCCTGTCCCTTCTTTGCCTGTGACAATCCTGTCCCCTCAGCTAGCCTCTCCTCCAAATGAATCTTCCGTCCGTCTCATGAACTTCGTATCATTTTTCAGGTCTATACCTTCAATGCGCAGGTTAATGGCCTCCTTTAAAACCTATTGATGAATGTCATGGTGACTTGAGGAAGTGCAAGGTGTTACATTCAACAGAATCGAATATTTAACATCCAACGGGTATCCAGTCACGAATTAAAAGATATTTTTGTGTGTTCCCAGTCAATCATGATCTTTGACAAGGATGTCACGGTTAAGCTTTGGTACAACAATTTATTCGCAAGTATGTATGGAATGTGTAATGCAATTGTACCCAATCTGACCGCAAACACTCAGTCTCTCCTATAGTGCTACCACCATGACATTGACCTTGAAAAACTACGTCCACATATCTATTTTGCATGTTCTTGTCACATTTTCACCATGACTAATTGTGTTGTGCTTGCATAATTTATGCCATCAGGATACTTGCTATTGATTATGTTCAATCTGTAAAAATTAGTACCTATTATATATCCTGTTATAACTTAGGCATGAAGTGATTCTAGATCATCGTGTACAATTAAACTCAATGTTTTGACTGTCTAATTGCTGACGGTCCTCAACAGAGAGAGGTCACAAAGTAACATGTAAACATGAAACAAACAGCTACTTTACATTTGATCATGCTTATTACACAGTCAACGCATTCTCTAATGTATCCAACATTAACTATCCTGGATCTGTTAGATTTGTGAATTCTGTTTACACATCATATAATATTTAAAGCACACTTACGTAACATTTTTTCATAGTATTATGTACCTCTTCCTTTAAGGTTTACTATAGAGTTTAACCACCTTGACACATCATAACCTTAACGACTAATGTTTCACGCAAATCATCCATAACATATAAAGTACAATGTTTCTGCCAATAATAAACGTAAGAAGCGTTACACCGATGAAGTGAATCACATCGCATTGTATGCTAAGCACTTTTTATTATTAGCAATATAACGTAAACACTCCTATAAATATAAGTCCCCGCTCCCATTGACTCCATTGATGTAAGAGATGATCTATTTTTTTCTAAGTGCCGTCCCGGCAACCTTGGCAATCTTCTCCCTCCACTTGCCACCTTTATTTGGCTGGACAAATTGCCGTAGAAATCTCCATTTTTGAGTGCCGATCAGCACCGATAACGGATCGGGCGACTAGATCAGACGATTTCAAAAAGTGCCGGATAAGTGGGTTATCGGCAGCCGCATGCGATAATTTTTATCGGGAAAGAAAACAATGCCGATTTTGCACCACTTATCGCGTCTTACTGAATCGTCAAATGCAATTTTGGGGTCGGGAAAAATGGCCGATAAAAGCCTGATCGGGTCTTACTGCATAGGCCTAGGACAGCTATATCTAACACAACCCCTCTTACAACACCCTCTTAGGGCACCCAGTGCGACTATGCCGAGAGTCCATGCTCCCCTGACTACCCCTGGTATGCGCAATACATTCCTACGCTCAACAGCACTGCATGGAAGGTGCACTTAGCTCTTCATGCTCTTGCTTTGCTGAAAGCCTGTCCCTGTTCTGGTATCAGCAGCTCGCCTCCAAATGTCCCATCTATACCCCCCACCCCCACCCCCAGGTCACAGGATGCGGCCCCTAGGGTGTGTGAGGGCTTGCCACTGTCTTTTGGTGGTGGCCGTATACCTGTGAGTAACAGGAGGGCCTAGTCTCCCCGATGGTTATAGTGACAACCGGGACAGGCTTCCTGGGGTATATATGCTTCAATCTTCTCCCACGGTGCAGCGCCCTCCACTCTGGTAAGCCCTTTATGATGTAGGGTGAAATTATTCCAGAGAGCCCTTTGCTTCGGTCGAGATTCAGTCTCACACACACAATCTTTTATAAACGCAGCAATGTCTCTTTATTCTCCAGCAGCAGCATCCCAGCACAATCAATACGTGTAGCACCAGGGTCATCCTCCTCTCCCTTCTCCTCCAGGTCTGTAACCCCTTCAGGAATGGCTTTATGGCGCTCCATACTCCCGACACTACCCCCAAGGCGTATCCCCTCAGGGTGAGGCTACTTCCCCCCCTCACCCCCTGAAGCAGGGTGAGGGGCATTGGTCCAAACCGCATTAGGCTATCAGCTCTAATCCGGCTGGGCCTTACTTCTCATCCTCGCACAGGTATCCCACTCTATCCTGACTGTCCAGTCAGGCACTCCAACCCCAGCTCCTCTCCTCTGACAGGAGCGGCTACTAAATTTAGTCACCCCACCCTCATTATTTCCTCAGCAGGCCCCTCCCCTGTGTCCTCATCTTGGCCTTCCACACAGAGTCAGGGGCCTACCTCCACCCATCACGGCAGGGCTTTGAAGTGGGGGAAACCCTGAGAACTACAGTACCGACACACTTTAATCGAGTTTGGTCGGTACCACAGCACAGCCGGAATCTCCCTGCTTGCTAGTGGCCGCCCTCGGCGTGCCGCGCGTCATAGACGCGCGTTCACGCGCGTCTTCGGAGCGTGCGCCCCTGCACGCACGTCCAGGGGCTCCCCGAGGGAGCCTGGTTTCCCCGCGATCGCGGGACAAGCGGCAGGGGGTTCCGGGGACCCCCTGACCCGGCAGCGGTAGGGAGAGCCGCACCGATCGAGGGCGCTCTTTCCGCGCTGCCCCCCGGCGCTCGCCCGTCACTCTCGGTCGCGCGCCAGGCTACTGCTGCGGCGAGAGCACAGGGCAAATTCTCGAATAAATAAACTCTGCCGCAGCAGTACTTGGTGCCTGCCCTTCGCAGGACTTTACACCAGAAGGAGAAAGACATATAGTCCCCCATTTCTTACGCCGGGGCTACACTACAAACATCATCCAACTCCTTGAAATTGTCTGCTAACATTTACTAGACATTTCAGCTCACTTTATTTACTGCTTATACCTTATCTAATTAAACCCTATATGTTCTGAAATCTTTCTTCAACTACATGTCTCTGTTTCAAACCCAAAGCCATGACTTGTATTGTATCTTCTAGAAGCCTTTAGAAGCTTATTAGATTCAGGTCTTAGCCAAGCCATAAAAACACCTTAATTATCACACTAAATGACAATCCTATTCTAATAATAATATCCTAGCATGTATAGTACCATAATACTGTATAGATGAAAATACGCCTTCCACAGCTATCCGAGTGTCCTCCTTTAATCCAAACCCAGATTAGAAACCTTCCCTTATCCCAGCATCTTATCTTATTATCTTTTCTATTATATCCTTTCCCCTTCTGATTCTTGTATTCCTCTAGCTCTTAGACTCATAGACTATATTCTTTCATTGGGGGACTCACCTCTTTCCCCTACTTTTTATATCCATTTTTACTCTGGGCCTTCTCCCCTAATATATCAGTATCCCATTAAGTCTCCTTGCTACCGAATTATTTCCCATTTAACCATAGTATCAAATTCTCTTATCCCATAGTTCATCTCGTAAAGTAGTGTCGTCTTCATCTCCTCTCTTTGCCCTCCAGCCATGGAGTAGTGCCCAACATCCATCTTTACTCACCCTATGGCAGCTCCAAATCAACTTCATTTATCACCTTTATGCTGTCTTGTCTGCAGTGGAAGCAGTGGAACGCTTTCAAGCAATGGACGCCTGCGCTCCTAGCAACCTCCCGATTATGACAGAGTTTTCTTTCTTCAGCTGAGCACTCCATGATGCACGCATCCAGCTGACCCGATAGGAATCGCGTACCCAGGCAGCACAGATAGTTATCAGGGTCCTCTTCCCTCTTTTTCTGTCCCAAACCCCCCTCTCCCCCTGTGTGCTTGTAGGGGTAATGTTATTGAGGGTCAGAGCTAATTGGGTCACACTATCCTGCAGATTGTGTAATCTCTCCCACATGGTTAACATAGTTTGGTGTGTCGGGGTTACCCATTTTCCTCATTTCTTTTCTGCCCCTGGGGCGTAGTTTACAACTACAGGGACAGTGTTCTGGTGGGGCTCACACTACCATTGTCCTTTTTTGGTCTATGTATAATCAGCCGTACCTTATCTATGTTGTCACCTATGTTCATCTTTGCTACTATTTTTGCCTCCTATCCATTATTGATGCATGGTTTACAGTGAGCCCGAGACCACACACTTATTGCCTCAGTGGATGTATATATTTATATATAGCGCTCCAGTGACGTCATCTATTACAGCCAGCCTTCACTCTGCTTTACCATAGGCATTGACAGTGTGCTATCTGTTATTCTAGTGCTTTTTGTTCATTGTCCCTCCATTAATTGGACATACTTTTCTGGCATTTTTGCCCTATTTAGCACTCACTGTTATCAGTTCATTCCATCACCCTATACTCGGTACCATTTTTAACCATTACTATAATGCATATTTAAATCTTACATCTAGGTTTGATTCAGATTATTCCTGTGTTGTTTGCTGTTTATTCAGGGTGAACCTACCCCATCAACTTTGAGTGCATCATAGGCCTTATGCTATATGTATTGGTCTTTACTCATCAGTGTTCTCTTTGTTCTGACTATTACGTAACCTGATGGGGCTGGTGACTGCTCTCCAAAGAGCCCCCCCCCCCCCCCCCCCCCCCCAACCCCCCAAAAAAAACCCCCCCCCCCCCCCCCCCCCCCCCCCCCCCCCCCCCCCCCCCCCCCCCCAACAAAAAACTCCTGTAAAGAAAAAACTGTAACTACGGTATCTCGACTATTGGAAAAAAATCTGTGCCATACTTACCTGTATCATACGTACTTACAATACTACAGCACGGACTACTTTCCTGATGCTTGCCCATACGGCATCACATGGGCAACACAGTGGCACTATTGTCTTATATTTATGCGCGGTCCACTTTGATTCCTCATTCCAAAACTCAATTAGCATGTCACAACTCTTCCCTTTTGGAGGTTGCTCCACTTCCGATATGGTCCTTCACTGATGCCGAACCATTTTCGATCGGATTGAAGTCTTGGCGATCTGGCATTGGACAAAAGGAACGTAGTTTAAGATCTACAGTACACAGTAAAAACAAGTGGGGAAAAAATGAGCACGGTCTAACTGCCCTACTCCGCTGGCGTCTCACCCTTGATACCAACCGCGCTTACAAGATAGTTGCTGTTGACGCGGTTGTGCCTTTTGGGATTGTTGTCCTGGTAGAAGCGGTGACCATTGGGGAACTCGCGTGTTATGTATTTGCACTATCTCAGGGACAATATTTCTTGGAAAGAAAGCTTTTTCTGATCTATGCAAGAAGGAAAAGTGCTTCAAAAAACTGTCACCATATTACGGGGGGAGTACAGTGCATACAGTACGGCTACACTGTAAAGTACAGTGCTAAGGCTACATTATATTTCATATATTTTACCTTCAAAGATGACAATGCCATCCTGGTCCACCGCCTAGAGATGGTACCCACACATGCACTTCACAGGGTGTTTTTGCCGCGGCTTCAAAGATATGCCAAGCCTTTTTTGTGGAACGCAAAGCTTGCAAAGTCTCTCCAGCGACACGTAGATCTCGTCATTGAAGATGCAATCCTGGAAATTCCCCAATGTCGATCCATGCCGGGGCCTGGAACACTTCTTTTAGATTTGTTTTGCGCCCTTATCATGGGTACGCTCTGTATGACAGAATAAATAATTTTAGGCGGTACAATTAGCAAGTTTCCTACACCCCCTTTTACCTCCTCTACTGTCCAGTAACTAACCTCATACGTCATATTGCATCCAATGCTGCGTCTCAATCTTCTTTATGCCTTGGTCCGGATACATTAGATTGTGATTTGCCTGCAGAGTGTAAGTTGACCCTTACTGCAGCTCTTCTATCATTCTCCTCACTTATTTTGTCCACCAGAAGAGTTGTCCTCCCCTTCAATGTAAAAAAAACAATCCGTTAAGTAAATATCGAGACAGTAGATCCCCGGATCAATATAATTGTTCTATTAATATCAGCAATATACAACTGTTGTAATATTAATATAAATATACAAAATATATATACTGTTGTAATATAACTATACAAATTCATACAGTAACTGTTGTAATATAAATATGGATATACAAATATATTACCTGTTGTAATTCATATACAAAATATCTATCGCCTGTTTGTAATATACATATCAATTATACAAAATATAGACTGTGAATATAAATATAAATATACAAAATATAATAACTGTTGTAATATAAAAATACAATATATACAGTATCCCTGTTGTAATATAACTATGAATATACAAAATAATATATCCTTTTTATATAATATACCAAATATATATCCGGTTGTATATAATATAATATACAAAATAATATATACTGTGTATATAAAATATAAATATCAAAATATATAGTCACTGTTATAATACTAAATATAAATATACATATATATATTATACTGTTTGTAATTAATATGAATATACAATATTAGCTACAGTACCTGTAGATGTAGAGTACATTTTTTGGATCTAATTTTTTTTTTTAAGTGTTATAAATATACTTACCGCTTGTTTACCTTGGGCCCTTTTGCATTCTCGGTTTTTTTTCCGGTGCATGATAGCTCACGGTGGTTGCTGGGCCCAACAGAGGCCAAGAAGAGCTACCATCAGCGTTGGATAGCATGCAATTCGGGTGTCCGCTCGTGTAAACGTCTCCTTATTCTCGCATGCTGCTATCCTGGAACTTTTTAACAACCATGCTGCGAGTAGAAATAAATACAAACACAAAGTGACTGTATATTTGATGTTTAATCCGATTTGTATTCAAGGTGCAGTGAATCCCAAAATGGCTATGGTGTACTTATCGGTATGAACTCCTTAAGTACGTCCCCCCTTTCCATCACCTGTACTTCTTCGCCATGCAATAACAGGTTACACCACTTTGTCATAGCGCACCTCCTATGATCTTTTATCTGAACTTTTGGCCCTGGTCCATATACTGCATGGTGCCATCTGCTTCCATTGATCAACCCTGATTCTACTGGACGCAAGAAGCCCTCCTCCGCCTCTGCTTCCGTGCCTATCACACAAGAACAAGCGAAAGCGGCAGCCGTTTTCCTGTTCCAAGCCAAAAGGCCAACGTCTACATGCTAAGCTAATAAAGAAAACCCTTCTGCTGACCCCAAAGGCTAATGGTTTTAATACCTTAAGCCTTTTATATCAAGATAAAGTCGGTGATGTACACTCAGGAAACCACAATGCACCAACCCATCGAACCGCAAGGCATTTCCTCGACTCCCCTTCACCTCCATGCGACAACCCGGAACACTGCTACCAATGACATGATGAAATCTTCCCCCCAACAACCTACCCTCCGCCCCACCGCCACAATCACACCCTCTCCCAGAATCCCACCTACATACTGTATAGCGCTTGCATCGTACAGTGCCCACATCATCCTGAAGCGAGCTCCACACCGTCAACTCAGGAAAGTCTAGGGTGATGATTGGCTGGTTTACCACCAGAAGTATGTGCTGTTTAATTTTTTAAGCACCCACGTGTCCTACTTGGTGACTGCGGTGGACCAAAAAAATTTCAACTACTGTACGAAGGAAATCTCGAAAAAGGGCGCTTTAAATTCCCGCTGAAAATTTAGAGAAGGACTATTTGTTGGAGGAATGGGCGCTATTTTTTCAATTTCAGAATCCTTTAATGAAAATCGTTCGAGACGCCTTAATGGCTTTTGCGCATACAAGGCAATCGGCTCGGCCCTGGAAGGAACAATCTGGTTGGGTGGATCGCATTTACGTGACGTTCAACGGTGTTTTATTATTTGTAAATTTTTTTTTGTAAATGGTTTGACTTTCCTGTACTTAAATAAAGGAGATCATTGCGTTTTTTAAATTTTCTGAATAGAAATTTTTTTTAACTAACACCATACTTTGTCTGTCCATATTATGGACTTTTCTTTACCATTTAAATAAGGAGATGTTTCGTGTTTTTAACTTGTATTAATAAAGAAATGTTTTTTACTTACGTACGCAAGACCTGCACAATTCCCGTCCCTCGAGGGGCCGCAAAAAGGCCTGGTTCTCAAGGTTATAATTAAAACCAGTGCTGTTTTGCACCCTCGAGGACTGAGTTGATTCAGGCCTTACTGACTGTACAGTACACCCTCCGACGTTAACTGTTTTGGACTTTCTGTACATAAATGTTTTCACTAGCAGTAAACCATACCACCTGTTATGTTTTGAATTGCTGTACACTTAAAATGTTTTTAAAATTGTATTTTTGTAAATAAATGTTTTTGTACTTTACTACTCCAACCAATAAAAGAAAATGTATGATTGTTTTTAAATTGTTCCCATTGTCTCCTTTTATCTGTACACAAAATACAGTGTTTGTCTATAACATACTCTGTACATTAACGTCCCAGGCATACTAGTAAACTTTATACTTGCAGGCATCTTAGTACTGTACAATCACAAGAGTATTACAACAATACTTCTGATACGGGTATAAATACACATATGTACGTAATACATGTAAGAATAAATGCATACTTTTTTTTTCGGTTTATGTATACAGCAATAATATCAAAAAAGTATTGTATATGTCTGTAAACAACGCATACTGTTTCATGTTTTTGTACTGGATGAAGCTCTCAGTTACAGTATTCTATCCTAATCAATAACAACGCACTAAACGGTAGACTCCGGTACTGTTTTTTTTAAATCCCCATTCAGCAATGTGCAGGCATTGTAACACAAGCGATTAATTATCCATCGCAATCCACTCATGTTGCGTTTTCCTCCTTTCCTCCCACCCGCCTGAGTTACAAAGTTTTTTATTCCTTGGAAAACAAAGGACAAATAAAGTTTTTACTGTAAGGGTCAGTCAGTCCCCTAAAGAGTTCCCACATCATCCAAACCAATAAGTTTTCTCGGGGGGCGTCTCCTGTTCCCCCCTGCCGGCTGTGCCTACTTGCGATGGTGATGACACTCATATGCGTTTCAAGAAGGGTCCATTGCGCACAATATATATATATAATTTTCATATTGTACATATGTGTATACTGGTTATTTTACAATTATTATACATGTGTGTATGTATATATATATATATATATAAATACATGTCCTGTGTTTATATATTTTTTGGAAGCTCCTTGAGACCATTTTTGTCCTATATAGTGATATTAATTACCCCAGACATTACGATCAGTTATCTACCTTATTAAATTCAACAACATACAGGACCCTAGGGTTCATATTCATATTTATTAAATATATAAATATCAGACCAGCATAGACTGCATGGGACTTACTGTAACTGCTGTATATAGATACATACTTGGACATTTATCCTCCTTTGCCAATATATTGGTATACATTTGTTGTACCATTTGTTTTATCGTCATTTTGTATATCTAACAAATATGTGTGTTTACATATGTGTGTATACTTATATATTTAACCACAAGTTGGCATGTTATCGCCATTGATATATAGAGGCATAAAACCTTTCTTAAAAAGTATTCATGTATAACTATGTTTGGGACATGTTTTAAGTTATAATAGATGTTTTAGGATAAATAGATTATTATTATCACCTGTTATTATTTGTATTATCATTGGCACTTGTTGAATTTGGGAAATTATTTACATTTGCATTAATTCCCTATTGGGCTACATCCATATAGTTTAAAACCTTCATGATTTATAAGTGATATAAAACATACAGAACACCTACAAGCTCAAATTGAACCCCCAAAAT
>WSYH01010407.1:0-23320 GCA_036426205.1 Ascaphus truei | reverse complement strand
TACAGACATCATGATCGTTATCAACTCCTTCTATGCTTCTGAAACTGGAGGCGGCGAGGGTATCACACTAAGAGAGGCTTTGAGGATCTAGAGAAAAAAAAGACAAAACAGTTTTAATCAACTCGTTAGGGCCTTCTGACCTTTACCCCTTTCATGGGTCCAACATTTAGAGTGTGCATTCCCAGGAACTCCCAGGTCCAGATTCCTTTCCATCCCATTTTGTATGTGTGTCCAACACAGTTATCCAGTCCAAGATACTGCTCACGTTAGCGCAGGGGACACTTATTTGTGTTTGTATATTGTTTTATCAGATTTGGAATGATCTGTCCTTTGTTGTTCCCACTAGGCTGCTTTTTTTCACAATATAGTTTATCACTTTACTTATGTTTGATAATTAATATTTGCATTATTTCACATATATTAAAGTGTAGGTTAGTGCTTTTAGAGGGTCTATATTTGTTTGGTTGCACAGTTTGCCAGTCGGCTTTCTTCTGTAGATGTCACTTGTCTGTTAAAGGTGGACACAAAAGTGGCAGATTATTCCTATTCTGTCTTACTTTGATTTTAAAGACATCTGTGCTTCATAGGCTTTCTTGTGTTTACCATCGTTTTTATTGAGCACATTTTTGGGTATCCTCTTTCAGAGAACCTGACAACTGAAAGCCGAGGATATCCCATTTATAATTGGGCGTTAAAAACCCATAACCCTGTGTTGTTTATCCCTGTCGTTTTCCCCTTCCCTTGTTGTCTCTAGTTGCCCATCTCTCTGTGTTCGAAATAATTCATGAATTTATTGGCATATGCCGTTTCTGCATTTGCCATCCTGTACCCTTTCCCTATAATAATGAAGACAAGAAAAGGAAATCAGCCAGCATGTGTACCTCCCAAAGTCATTACACGCTGTGTGGCAAACTACGCCACAATTCTGAAGACCTCACTTGAGACTTTCCCATGGAATACTGTTGTATATGGATAAGTGGTATTGTATAACAATATGAGCATCATATTGTTGAACAGAGACAACCCAGTGAATACTTTGCTTAGATGAAGAAGCAACTAGAAAGTAAGTTTAAGGATGATTGAAAAGCTCTTTCAAAGCAGGGACTTAGTTATTCCAACTAAAAGCAAGAATACAAGTCTGAAAGTAATTTTGAACCTCCAAAGTTTACAACATACTTGGAAACGAGAGGAACATTTTCAATGTAATACTTCCTGGAAAACTTTTTATAAATAAATAAATATTATGTGGGCATCTACACCCACAAGTCCAGACCTCACTTAAATACTGTACAGCATTCTCAATACAATACAATCAAAATCTTATGATTCTTAAGCATAGAACATTAAAATAACAAAGGCCTCAGGGAGATTTGATCCCTCCACCGCTGGTTTACAAGAACCAGTGCTCTAACCCCTGAGCTATGAAGCCACAGGAAAAACCCTTAAAGCTTTTTATCAGTGTCCGCGTGCAACAATTTTATCATTGTTATATATATGTATTAATAAACAGGGAAGGAATTACAGTCCCAGAGGTAACACTCAGACACAGCTGTTTTTAATCCTGTTGTACTTATAGTCTCTTCCATGGCTAAATCCAAATGGAAATCTAGGTTAGTTTGTGTCAGTCTCGTTTATGAGTGCACAACAAGCCACTATAGTTTATGGCTAGGTTTATGTCTAGAACGAGAACGTAGTCAAGGACATCCAACAACAGACAAACATATGAGACATAAAATTATTTATGACAGAGATGGGGAAACTATAACTGGACACAAAATCAGGATCGTTATCAACTTCTTCATGCTTCCTGAAAACTGTAGGCGCGAGGGCGGAGTATCACATTAAAGAAGCTTGAGGATCTAGAGAAAAAAGACAAAACGTTTAACCAAGCTCTGTTAGGGCCTTCTGACCTTTACCCATTTCATGTGTCCAACATTTGAGTGTGTTATTCAAAGGACACATCCCAGGTTCCAGATTCCTTGTTTCAATCCTTTATTTATTGTGTCCAACACCAGTTATCCAGTCGGCTTCCTTCTGTTAGATGTCCCCTGTCTCTTAAGGTGGACATGAAATTGGCAGATATTCCGCATTCCTGTCTATAAGTAGCTTTGATTTTAAGGAGATATGGGCTTCATAGGGCTTCTGTGTTTACCTCGTTTTTTCTTGAGCACATTTTTGGGGTATCCTGAAACTGTACCTTTCCTAAAATGATGAAGGCAAGAAAGAAACACATTGTCGATATTTTTACACCACCATATACCCAGTGTTGTATGAAATCCTGTTGTCATACATAAATCTGTGTTCGAAAATAATTCATGAATTTATTGGCATATGCCATTGCATTTTTGTCACAACGTGCTTTCCCTAAAATAATGAAGACAAAGGCAGAATCAGGCCAGCATTTGTACCTCCCAAGTGATTACACGCATTTGTGTGGCAACAACCCCACATTCTGAAGATCTCAACTTGAAGACTTCCCATGGAAACTGTTGTATATGGGATAAGGTATTGTAATACATATGCAGCATCTTTGTTAAAAGACACAGTGAAAACTTTGCTCAGATGAAGAAGCAACTAGAATGCGAAAGTTGTAGGGGATGATTGAAAGCTCTTCAAGCAGGGACTTTCGTTATTCACTAAAAAGCAAGAATACAAGTCAAAAGTACTTTTGAACCTCCAAAGTTATCAGACATACTTGGAAACGAGAGGACATTTTCAATGTAATACTTCCTGGTAAAACTTTTAAAATAAATAATACTAGTGGCATCTACAGACACAACAAATCCAAAGACCTCACTGAAGAATTCACAAAGAAGACCACTAATATACTGTATAAAGCATTCTTAATTCAATATTCAAAAATCAAAGGTCCCAAAGACAAAAAACTTGGGGAAGGTAAACTTTGGAAACAACAGGCTTAGTTGGACTTTGAAAATAGCAAAGCTGAGAGCACAGTAGGATAATGGCAACTGGTAGGGTCTAAGCAACGCAGGGCTGTCTAACGTTACAGGTTAGTCCTTAAGGTGAATGGGTTTGAAAGCAATTATTGTATACAGATGCAAAGTGAGCTAAGCTTAATTGTAAGGGTTGAATACTGTTTGGTAAGTAGTGGCTGATCTATTCTGCTTAGGCTGCCAATTATGGCATTTTTAACCAAGATTCGTCATTGTCTTCAGTGGAAAATTTTGTTTGGAAAAGGACAGATTGTCGGTGGAATATGCAAAAGTAACTAATCTTTATGATTCTTATACATAGAACATCAAAATACAAAGGCCTTAGGAGATTGAACTCCGACCGCCTGTTTACAAGACCAGTGCTCTACCCCTACCCTGAGCTATGAAGCCAAGGAAAAAACCTCTTAAAGCTATTTTACAGTTTCCGCATGCACAATTTTATCATTTATGTGATATATATGTATTAAAACTGAGGGAAGGAATTGACAGTCCCAGAGGTAAACACCTCAGACTCAATGTTTAATCCTGTTGTATCTATACATAGTCTCTTCCATGGCTTAAATCCAAACGATATCAGTTGTTGTGTCAGTCTGTTAGTGAGTGCAAACACCAAGCGACAATAGATTTATGGCTAGGTTTAGTCTAGAACGAAGAACCGTAACAAGACACTCAAACAACAGACATACTGAAGACTAAGAATTATGACAGAGATGGGGAACACAACTGGACAAGAAATCAGGATCGTTATCACTTCTCATGCTTCCTGAACTGTAGGCCGGCGAGGGTATCACATTAGAGACGATTTAGGATCTAGAGAAAACAAAAGACAAAACAGTTTAACCAACTCTGTTAGGGCCTTCTGACCTTTACCCTTTCATGGTGTCCAACATTTAGAGTGTGTCATTCACAGGAAACATCCCAGGTCCAGATTCCTTTTCATCCCATTTATTACAGTATGTGTGTTCACCACAGCTATCCCAGTCGGCTTCTTCTGTAGAGTCACCTGTCGTTAAAGGGGACACGAAAGTGGAAGATTATTCCTATTCCTGGTCATTAGCTTTGATTTTAAGGAGATATGGGCTTCCAGGCTTCTGTGTTACCTCGTTTTCTTTGAGCACATTTTGGGGTATCCTCTTTCAGAACCTGAAACTGTACCTTTCCCTAAAATGATGAAGGCAAGAAGAACCTTGTCGATATTTTTCACCCCACTATAACCCATGTTGTATGAAATCCTGAATTGCTATCATAAATCGTGTTCGAAATAATTCATGAATTTATGGCATATGCCATTCTGCATTTTTGCCACACTGGCCTTTCCTAAAATAATAGAAGACAAGAAGGCAGAATCAGCCAGCATGTGTACCTCCCAAAGTCTTACAACAGCATTGTGTGGCAAAAACGCCCACAATTCTGAAGATCTCCACTTGAAGACTTCCCATGGAAGACTGTTGGTATATGGGATAAGTGGTATTGTAATACAAATGCAGCATCATATTGTTGAACAGAGACTCCGTGAATAACTTTGCTCAGATAAGAAAAACTAGAAATGTAAAGTTTAGGGATGATTGAAAGCTCTTCAAAGCAGGGATTAGTTTTCACTAAAAGCAAGAAATACAAGTCAGAAAGTAATTTTGAAAACCTCCAAAGTTATCTCGACATACTTGGAAACTGGAGGACATTTTAAATGTAATAACTTCCTGGTAAACATTTTATAATAAATAAATATTATGTGGCATCTACACCCACAACGTCCAAAGCCCCTCACTAAGAAGAATTCACAAAGAAGACACTGATATACTGTATAAGCAGTCTTAAAAGTCTAAGCAGCAGGGCTGTCTAATCTTACCAGGTAGTTCCTTAAGGGTGAATGGGTTTGAAGAACATTATTGTATAAGATGCAAAAGTGGGAGCTCATGCGCGACGGTGAGGAGATAGGAACCCTGCTACTGAGCTCCGCTCCCATCGGCACCTTTAACGCTAAATAAAGCAGTAAAACCCAATTGAGATATACTAAAACACACTGTCGGTGAATAAAACCTCCGGGATGGCAGCAGGCAAAGCAAACACAGAACGGGCGAAAAGCCAGCCAGTATCCCCGTATTTTAAAAAGAAAGGGGGTAACACCCCACCAGAGAAACTGGAGCTTTCCTCCGCACAGACAGCAATAATGGAACCCCGACAGTGCATCCTTCCCTTTAAAAAAAACACGATCGGATGAGGAAATGGTCCGTCATAAGGACTTAAACGAATTCTGTCGCCCAATGCAGAAATCTTTAAAACCTAACTATGGGCTTTAAAGAAGGAGATGTAGCTAGGAGAAAGGAACAGATTCACTGGAGAAAGCAAGCGGATGATACAGCCACAGCAGTCACGCAAAACACTGAACAAATCTCCACGATGCAGGATATAAATCAGACTGTTGGAGGACAGGTGGAAGACAACCGAAACGTGACAGGCGCGTTAACATAAGGCTGAGGGGGTGCTTGAAACCATCATGGACGCGAGGACTTCACTATCACTGGCTGGAGAATATCTTCCCGGCACAAACCGGATTCCGAAATCCAGCTTGACGCGGTGCCATAGAGCTCCTCCGCAGCAAACCCCAAAGGGGGACCCCCCCAGAGACTAGTGGCCCGCTTCCACCACTTTCTACAAAGGAATCGGTCTGCAGACTTGCCAGGGAAGACAGCCCTCCCTAGAATTTCGAAGGGTCAAACTTCAAATATCAGGACTTAGCCCCTGCCACCCTAGCCAAACGTAAGTTTTTCGCCCCTATACAAAGCAATGAGGGAAAAACAACACCAAATCTAGGTCTTCAACCGCACTGAAATACTGTACAAGATTCTCAATAACAATACATAATCTTTATGATTCTTATTGCTGAAATCAAAAACAAAGCCTCAGGGAGATTTGAACTCCCGACCCTGGTTTACAAGACCATGCTCTAACCTCTGAGCTATGAAGACACAGGAAAAACATCTTAAACTATTTACGTGTCCGTACAACAGTTTTATCATTTTGTATATATATTGTATACTAAACTAAGGAAGGAATTGCCAGTCGCAGAGTAATTCAACTCACTGTTAAATCTAGATACTATTCATATCTCTTCATGGCTTAAATCCAATCCACGGAAATCAGGTTAGTTTGTGTCGCTGTTATGTGAGTGAACAATACAACACACATAGAGATTTATGGCTAGGTTTAAGTCTAGATGAAGAACGTAGACAAGGACATCCAACACAGTACATACATATGAGACATAAAGTAATTTATGACAGAGATGGGAACGACAACTGTGACAAGAAATTAGGATCGTTAACTTCTTCATGCTTCCTGAACTGTACGGCTGCGAGGGTATCCACTAAGAGAGGCTTGAGGATCTAGAGAAAAAAAAAGAAAAAACAGTTTAACCAACTTGTTAGGGCCTTCTGACCTTACTACCATTTCGTGGTGTCCCACATTTGAGTGGTCATTCCACACAAGGAAAACATCCCCAGGTCCAGAATTCCTTTATCCCATATATTGTATGTGTGTCCAACACGTTTATCGCATCGGCCTTCCTTCTGTAGTATGTCACACCTGTCGTTAAAGGTGGACACGAAAGTGGCAATTTCTATTCCTGTCTATCTAGCTTGATTAAGGAGATCTGTGCGTTCAGAGGCTTTCTGTGTTACCTCGTTTTTCTTTGAGCAATTTTGGGGTATCTTTCTTTTCAGAGAACCTGAAACTGTACCTTTTCTCCTAACAATGAATGAAGGCAAGAAGATACACATTGTCGATTATTTTTCACCCACATACTACATGTGTATGAAATCCTGACTGCGCATCATAAATCTGTGTGTTCGAAATAATTCTAGAATGTTTGGCATATGCCATTCTGCATTTTGCCACCCGTGCCTTTCCCTAAAATAATGAAGACAAAGAAAGGCAGAATCAGCCATCATTTGTACCTCCCAAGTCATAGTACACGCATTGTGTTGGCAACAACAGCCCACAATTCTGAAGATCTCAACTTGAAGACTCCCATGAAGACTGTTGTATTATGGGAATAAGTGGTATTGTAATACAATGCACGCATCATATTGTGAAAACAGGACTCCGTGAATACTTTGCTCAGAGAAGAAGAAACTAGAAATTATAAGTTTAGGGATGATTGAAAGCTCTTCAAGCAGGATTTAGTTATTCACTAAAAGCAAGAATACAAGTCAGAAGAGAAAGTAATTTTAAACCTCCAAATGTATCAGACATACTTGGAAACTGGAGGACATTTAAATGTAATACTTTCCTGGTAAAACATTTAATAATAAATCAATATATGTGGCATCTACACCACAAGTCCAAAGACTCACTGAAGAATTCACAAAGAAGACACTGATAGTTTGTATAAGCAGTCTTAAAAAAATATTCAAAAATCAAAGGTCCCAAAGACAAAACTTTGGGGAAGGTAAAACTTTTGGAAAACACAGGCTTAGTTGGACTTTGAAAATAGCAATGCTGAGAGCACAATAGGATAATGGCAAACCTGGTAAGGGTCTAAGCAGCAGGGCTGTCTAACGTTAGTTCCTTAAGGGTGAATGGGTTTGAAGAGCAATTATTGTATAAAGATGCAAAAGTGAGCTAAGCTTAATTGTAAGTGTTGAATACATGTTTGGTAAGTTAGTGGCTTGATTTTTATCTGCTGAGCTGCCAATTATGGCATTTTTAACCAGATTAGTATGTCTTCAATTGAAATTTGTTTGGAAAAGGACAGATTGTCCTGGATATTGAAATAGTAAACTAATCTTATGATTCTAATACATAGAACATAACAAAAACAAAGGCCTCAGGGAGATTTGAACTCCCGACCCTGGTTTACAAGACCAGTGCTCTAAACCCCTGAGCTATGAAGCCATAGGAAAACCTCTGAATGCAAGCTATTTTACAGTGTCCGCATGCAACAATTTATCATTTATGTAATATATATGTTAATAAACTGAGGGAAGAATTGACAGTCCCAGAGGTAAACACTCAGATACTCTTTTAAATCCTTTGTAACTATACTAGTCTCTTCCATTGCTAAATCCAAACGAAATCTATGTTAGTTTGGTCAGTCTGTTATGTGAGTTGCACAACAAGCCACATAGATTTTAGGCTAGGTTATGTCTAGAACGAAGAACGTAGACAAGGACATCAAACCACAGACATCATATGAGACATAAGTAATTTATGACAGAGATGGGGAACGACACAATGACAAGAAATCATGATCGTTATCCAACTTCTTCATGCTTCCTGAAACTGTAGGCGCGAGGGTATCACATTAAGAGACTATTTGAGATCTAGAGAAAAAAAAGACAAACAGTTTAACCAACTCTGTTAGGGGCCTTCTGACCTTTAACCCCTTTCATTGTGTCCAACATTTGAGTGTGTCATTCACAGGAAAACATCCCAGGTCCAGATTCCTTTTCATCCCATTTATTGTATGTGTGTTCACCACAGCTATCCGTCGGCTTCCTCTGTAGATGTCACTTCTGTTTAAAGGTGGACACGAAAGTGGAAGATTTTCCTATTTTTCACTGTCTATTAGCTTTTGATTTTAAGGAGATATGGCTTCATAGGCTTTCTGTGTTACCCCTGTTTTTCTTTGAGCACATTTTTGGGGTATCACCTCTTTCAGAGAACCGACTGTACCTTTCCCTAAATGATGAAGGCAAAAAGAACACATGGTCGATATTTTCACCCACATACCCATGTTGTATGAAATCCTGTTGCTATACATAAATCTGTGTGTTCGAAATAATCTGAATTTAATGGATATGCCATTCTGCATTTGCCACACTGTGCCTTTCCCCTAAATAATGAAGACAAGAAAGGCAGAATCAGCCAGCATGTGTACCTCCAAAGTCATTACAACGTCACAGCATTGTGTGGCAACAACGCCCAATCTGAATCCACTTGAAGACTTCCCATGGGACTGTTGTATCTGGGATAAGTGGTATTGTAATACAATATGCAGCATCATATTGAATGAACAGAGACACAGTGAATAACTTTGCTCAGATGAAGAAGCAACTAGAATGTAAATTTAGGATGATTGAAAGCTCTTCAAAGCAGGGACTTATTTTATTCACTAAAGCAAGAAATACAAGTTAAAAGTAATTTTGACACTCCAAGTATATCAGACATACTTGGAAACGGAGGACATTTTAATGTAATACTTCCTGGTAAAACATTTTATAAATAAATAAATATTATGTGGCATCTACCACCCCAAGTCCAAGAACTCACTGAAGAATTCACAAAAAGACACTGATATACTGTATAAGCAGTCTTAAAAGTCTAAGAACAGCAGGCTGTCTAACGTTACAGGTAGTTCCTTAAAGGGTGAATGGGTTTTGAAGAGCAATTATTGTATAAAGATGCAAAAGTTGGGAGGAATAGCGCGACGGTGGGACGATAGGAACGCTGCTACTGAGACCCGCTCCCATCGGCACCTTACGCTAAATAAAGACAGTAAAACCCAATTGGAGATTGACTAAAAACAACTGTCGGTGACATAACCCTCCGAGGATGCAGCAGGCAGAGCTTCCCACAAATGCGAAAAGCCCGCCAGTATCCACGTGGTATGTTAAAAGAAAGGGGTAACCCCACCAAGGAGGAAAACTGGAGCTTCCCGCACAGACAGACAATATGGACCACCGACAGTGATCCCTCCGCTTTAAAACTATCGAGTGAGGAAATGGTACCGTCATAAGGACGTAAAAACGAATTCCTGTGCCCAGATGCCGAACATTCGTAAACCGAACTTGGGGTCTTTAAAGAAGGAGATAGATATAGAGCTAGGAGAAAGAACAGATTCACTGGAGAGGCAAGCGGATGATACAGCCACAGCAGTAACGCAAAACACGAACAAATCTCCACGGCAGGATAAAATCAGACTGTTGGAGGACAAGGTGGAAGACAAAACCGAAAATCGTGACAGGCGATTTTACTAAGGCTGAGTGGGGGTGCTGAAACCCATCATGACCGAGGACTTCACTAAACAGTGGCGCTGGAGAATATCTTCCCGGACAAACCGGAGTCCGAATCCAGCTTGACCGGTAGCCATAGAGCTCTCCGCAGCAAAAACCCCAAAAAAGGGGGACCCCCCAGAAACTATGCCGCATTCACCACTTTTCGTACAAGGAAGCGGTTTGCAGACTGCCAGGGAAGACAGCTCCCTACATATTTGAAGGAGTCAAACTTCAAATATATCAGGCTTAGAGCCCCCTGCCACCGCTAGCAAACGTAAGGTTTTTCTTTCTCCCCTATAAACAAAAGCAATGAGGGTAACCACACCATATAGGTATTTCAGACCTCACTGAAATACTGTAAACATTCTCAATACAAACAATATCTTTAATGATTCTTAATGCATAGAACATCAAATACCAAAGCCTCAGGGAGATTTGAACTCCCTACGCTGGTTTACAAGACATTGCCTCTAAACCCCTGAGCTATGAGCCACAGGAAAACATCTTAAAGCTATTTTACAGTGTCCGCGTACAACAATTTTATCATTTATGTATATATATGTATTAATAAACTAAGGAAGGATTGACAGTCGCATATTTAATACTCAACTCACGTTAAACTGAAGTCTAATTCCATAGTCTCTTTCCATGGCTTAATCCAAACGGAAATCTAGGTTCGGTTTGTGTCAGTCTGTTATTGAGTGCACAACAATCCACATAAGAGTTTATGGCTAGGTTTTAAGTCTAGAATGAAGAACGTAGACAAGGACATCCAACAACATACATACATATGAGACATAAAGTAATTTATGACAGAGATGGGGAACGACAATTGAACAAGAAATTAGGATCGTTATCACTTCTTCATGCTCCTGAAACTACAGTTGTAGTTCCCCATCTCTGTCATAAATTACTTTATGTCTCATATATATGTCTGTTGTTGGATGTCCTTGTCTCCGTTCTTCGTTCTAGACATAAACCTAGCCATAAACTTTATGTGGCTTGTTGTGCACTCACATAACAGACTGACACAAAATAACCTAGATTTCCATTTGGATTTAAGCCATGGAAGAGACTATGTATAGTACAACAGGATTTAAACAGTGAGTCCGAGTGTTACCTCTGGGACTGTCAATTCTTTCCTCAGTTTATTAATACATATATATACATAAATGATAAAATTGTTGCATGCGGACACTGTAAAATAGCTTTAAGTAGTTTTTCCTGTGGCTTCATAGCTCAGGGGTTAGAGCACTGTTCTCGTAAACCAGTGGTCGGGAGTTCAAATCTCCCTGAGGCCTTTGTTATTTTGATGTTCTATGCATTAAGAATCATAAAGATTAGGTTACTTTTGCTATATCCACCGGACATTTTGTCCTTTTCCAAACAAATTTTTCCATTGAAGACAATGACAAATCTTGGTTAAAAATGCCATAATTGGCAGCCTCAGCAGATATAGATTAAGCCACTAACTTACCAAACATGTATTCAACACTTACAATTAAGCTTAGCTCACTTTTGCATCTTTATACAATAATTGCTCTTCATACCCATTCACCTTTAAGGAACTACCTGTAACGTTAGACAGCCCTGCTGATTAGACCCTTACCAGGTTTGCCATTATCCTATTGTGCTCTCAGCTTTGCTATTTTCAAAGTCCAACTAAGCCTGTGGTTTCCAAAAGTTTTACCTTCCTCAAAGTTTTGTCTTTGGGACCTTTGATTTTTGAATATTGTATTAAGACTGCTTATTCAGTATATCAGTGTCCTCTTTGTGAATTCTTCAGTGATGTCTTTGGACTTGTGGGTGTAGATGCCACATAATATTTATTTATTAATAAAATGTTTTACCAGGAAGCATTACATTGAAAATGTCCTCTCGTTTCCAAGTATATCTGATAACTTTGGAGGTTCAAAATTACTTTCTGACTTGTATTTCTTGCTTTTAGTGAATAACTAAGTCCCTGCTTTGAAGAGCTTTCAATCATCCCTAAACTTTACATTTCTAGTTGCTTCTTCATCTGAGCAAAGTTATTCACTGTGTCTATGTTCAACAATATGATGCTGCATATTGTATTACAATACCACTTATCCCTTATACAACAGTCTTCCATGGGAAGTCTTCAAGTTGAGGTCTTCAGAATTGTGGGCGTAGTTGCCACACAATGCGTGTAATGACTTTAGGAGGTAAAAATGCTGGCTGATTCTTCCTTTCTTGTCTTCATTATTATAGGGAAAGGTACAGTATGGCAAAATGCAGAATGGCATATGCCAATAAATTCATGAATTATTTTGAATACAGATTTATGTATGGCAATCAGGATTTCATACAACATGGGTATATGTGGGTGAAAAATATCGACAATGTGTTCTTTCTTGCCTTCATCATTTTAAGGAAAAGTACAGTTTCAGGATACCCCAAAAATGTGTTCAAAGAAAAAAGAGGTAACACAGAAAGCCTATGAAGCACAGATCTCCTTAAAATCAAAGCTAATAGACAGGAATAGGAATAATCTGCCACTTTCGTGTCCACCTTTAACAGACGGGTGACATCTACAGAAGGAAGCCGACTGGATAACTGTGTTGGACACACATACAATAAATGGGATGTAAAGGAATCTGGACCTGTGATGTTTCCTTTGAATGACACACTCTAAATGTTGGACACCATGAAATGGGTAAAGGTCAGAAGGCCCTAACAGAGTTGGTTAAAATGTTGTTTCTTTTTTTTCTCTAGATCCTCAAAGCCTCTCTTAGTGTGATACCCTCGCCGCCTACAGTTTCAGGAAGCATGAAGAAGTTGTTAATGATCCTGATTTCTTGTCCAGTTGTCGTTACCCATCTCTGTCATAATTTACTTTATGTCTCATATGTATGTCTGTCGTTGGATGTCCTTGTCTACGTTCTTCTTTCTAGACTTAAACCTAGCCATAAACTCTATATGGCTTGTTGTGCACTAACATAACAGACTGACACTAACTAACCTAGATTTCCGTTTGGATTTAAGCCATGGAAGAGACTATGTATTGTACAACAGGATTTAAACAGTGAGTCTGAGTGTTACCTCTGGGACTGTCAATACCTTCCCTTAGTTTATTAATACATATATAAATAAATTATAAAATTGTTGCATGCGGACACTGTGAAATAGCTTTAAGAAGTTTTTCCTGTGGCTTCATACGGTAGCTCAGGGGATAAAGCACTGGTTTTGTAAAGCAGGGGTCGGGAGTTCAAATCTCCCTGAGGCCTTTGTTATTTTGATGTTTTATGCATTAAGAATCATAAAGATTATTGTATTGTATTGAGAATGCTTATACAGTATATCAGTGAATTCTTCAGTGAGGTCTTTGGACTTGTGGGTGTAAATGCCACATAATATTTGTCTATTTATAAAATGTTTTACCAGGAAGTATTACATTGAAAATGTCCTCTCGTTTCCAAGTATGTCTGATAACTTTGGAGGTTCAAAATTACTTTATGACTTGTATTTCTTGCTTTTAGTGAATAAATTAGTCCCTGCTTTGAAGAGCTTTCACTCATCACTAAACTTTAAATTTCTAGTTGCTTCTTCATCTGAGCAAAGTTATTCACGGTGTCTCTGTTCAACAATATGATGCTGCATATTGTATTACAATACCACTTATCCCATATACAACAGTCTTCCATGGGAAGTCTTCAAGTTGAGATCTTCAGAATTGTGGGCGTAGATGCCACACAATGCGTGTAATGACTTTGGAAGGTACAAATGCTGGCTGATTCTGCCTTTCTTGTCTTCATTATTATAGGGAAAGGTACAGTATGGCAAAATGCAGAACGGCATATGCCATTAAATTCATGAATTATTTCGAACACAGATTTATGTATGGCAATCAGGATTTCATACAACGTGGGTATATGTGGGTGAAGAATATCGACAATGTGTTCTTTCTTGCCTTCATCATTTTAGGGAAGGGTACAGTTTCAGGTTCTCTGAAAGAGGATACTCCAAAAATGTGCTCAAAGATAAACGAGGTAACACAGAAAGCCTATGAAACCCCGATCTTCTTAAAATCAAAGTTAATAGACAGGAATAGGAATAATCTGCCAATGTCGTGTCCACCTTTAACAGACAGGTGACATCTACAGAAGGAAGCCGACTGGATAACTGTGTTGGACAAACATACAATAAATCGGATGAAAAGGAATCTGGACTTGGAATGTTTCCTGTGAATGACACACTCTAAATGTTGGACACCATGAAATGGAAATGGGTAAAGGTCGAAGGCCCTAACAAGTGGTTAAACTGTTTTGTCTTTTTTTTTCTCTAGATCCTCAAGCTTCTCTTAATGTATACCCTCGCCGCCTACAGTTTCATGGAAGCATGACGAATGATAACGATCCTGATTTCTTGCCAGTTGTCGTTCCCATCTCTGTCAGTCAAATTACTTTAGTGTCTCAGATGTTGTCTTGTTGATGTCCTGTCTACGGTTCTTTCGTTCTAGACATAAACCTAGTCCATACCATGCTATTGTGGCTTGGTGTTGCACCTCACTAACATACTGACACAAACAACACTAGATATCGTTTGGCATTTAAGCCATGGAATGGAGATATGTATAGAATACACAGGATTAACAGTTGAGTCTGAGGTTACCGTCTGGCTTGTCAATATCCTTCCCTCAGTTTTTATGATACTATCATATATATATCATAATACCTGATAAAATGTGTTCATGCGGACACTGTAAAATACTTTAAGTTAGCTTTTTCCTTTGGCTTCATAGCTCAGGGATAGAAGCCATGTTTGTCTCGTAAACCAGGGGGTGGAGTCAACAATCTCCCTAGGCATTTGTATTTGATGTTCTATGCATTAAGAATCATAAAGATTAGTTACTTTTGCAATATCCACCGGACAATCTGTCCTTTTCCCAAACAATTTTCCTTGAGACCATGACGAATCTTGGTTAAAAATGCCATATTTGGCAGCTCAGCAATTAGATCAGCCACTAAACATAACGTACCAAACTGTATTCAACCTTACAATACTTAATCTTAGCTCACGTTTGCATTTTATACAATAATGCTTTCAAACCCATTCACCCTTAAGGCACCTACCTGTAACTGTTAGACCCCTGCTGCTTAGACCCCTTACCAGTTTGGCCCATTATCCTATGTGGCTCTCACTTTGCTATTTTCAAATGCCAATTAAGCCTGTTGTTTCCAAAGTTTTACCTCCCCAAAGTTTTGTCTTTTGGACCTTTGATTTTTGAATATTGTATTAAGAACTGCTTTACTATATAGTGGTCTTCTTTTGTGAATTCCTTCAGTGAGGTCTTTGCTTGTGTGGTAGATTGCCACGTAATATTTATTTAATTTATAAAATGTTTTACCAGGAAGTATTACATTGAAATGTCCTCTCGTTTCCAATTATTCTGATAACTTTGGGTTCAAAATACTTTTCTGACTTTGTATTTCTGCTTTTTAGTGAATATTCTCCTGCTTTGAAGCAGCTTTCAATCATCCCTAAACTTTGCATTTCTAGTTGCTTCTTCTCTGAGCAAAGTTTTTCACTGTGTCTCTGTTCAAATATGATGCGGCATATTGTATTACAATACCACTATCCCATATACAACAGTTTCTCATGGGGAAGTCTTCAAGTTGAGATCTTCAGAATTGTGGGCGTTGTTGCCACACAATGCGTGTAAACTTTGGGAGGTCCAAATGCTGCTGATTCTGCCTTCTTTCTGTCTTCATTATTTTAGGGAAAGGCACAGTGTGGCAAAATGCAGAATGGCTCTATGCCAATAAATCATGAATTATTTCCGAACACAGATTTATGTATGCAATCAGATTTCATACAACATGGGTATGTGGGTGAAAATATCGACATGTGTTTCTTTCTTGCCTTCATCATTTTAGGGAAAGGTACATTTTTCAAGGTTTCCTAAAGGATACCCCAAAAATGTGCTCAAAAAAAACGAGGTAAACACAGAAATATGAAGCCCATATCTCCTTAAAATCAAAACTATGTACAGTAGATCGAGATATCTTCCTGCCACTTTCGTGTCCACCTTTAAAGACAGGTGACATCTAACAGAAGGAAGCCGACGGATAACTGTGGTTGGACACACTACTTCATAAATGGGTTGAAAGGAACGATGCCTGGGATGTTTCCTGTATGGCACACTCCTAATCCAGGGGTTGGGAACCTTTTTTGTGTCCAAGGGCCCTTTGGATATTTATAACATCGTTCGCGTGCCCATAAAGACACAGACAGGCAGGCACACATCAGGCACCACCTCAGGCATGTAGACACACAGAACCCCCGCCTCTACTTCTGTAGTTTGCTGCTGCTGCTGGGGTGATCGTGTAGGAACGGATGCTTGGGGTAGTGCGGGGGGAACGCTGGCGAAAGCACATGGTGGAAGTCGGGAATGCGCGGTGAATGCTGATAGGGGAGTGCGGGGAAGTATGTGGCTTCTGGGGGTATTGCTGGGGGCTAGTACGTGTGGCTGCTGTGTGGATTGTGTAGGCTGCCGGCCGGCCTCACAACAACCTCCTCTCTCCTCGCTCGATCGGGGTTTTTTACGCGCGGCGGCCATTATTTTTTAAATTAGCGCGAACCACCGGTTATAGCATGTTGCCTTATCAGTTGCCAGACCAAATGATTTTGGGGCCTTATACGGCCCTCGGGCCTGACGTTCCCCACCCCTCTCTAAACGTTGGACCCATTAATGGGTAATGTCAGAAGGCCTAACAGGATGGGTAAGAAAATATAGGGGACCTCCTGGCTGCGGCACAGTATTAGTGATGACTTACTGGGACCGAAGGCTGGGGAAAAGAGAGAGGGTTGTGATGTGGTGAGGTATTGAAAAAAACCGAGGGGGATGGGTGGTGCGTAAAGGGGACAAGAGGGTTGATCAGGCGTCGGGAAGGGGGGGGTAGCGGAGAGGGAGGCGGGCTGGGGGCTGAAGAGCAAGTGTGAATGGAAAAGGTATGGATTTTCATTTGCCTAATGACCAATCTCTGGGTCATGGCTGGGAGGGGGGGAGGCTGGGGGGTGAGATGGAGAGGTGATTTCTACTCTGAATGGTAGGGGGGGTGAAATTGAATCTGAGTTTAGTTGGGTTGGGGGCGGTGTGGTAGGGGTGGGGGACGAATGGATGGAGGATAGGGAGGAGGGGGCGAGTGAGCGGGAGAGTGGAGAATCCTGTCCATAGCGATCGTGGACGGTCGATCGTCGCCAGAGGGGGTAGGGCTTGGTGGGTTGTTGGAAAAGTGGGGACAGGAGACTGTTCTGGGGTGGTCGGTGTGTATCTTGCAGGTCTGTGTGATAGGGATAGTCTTTGTTCCGAGCATGTCTGTTCTGAGGCCTGGGAAGAGGGTGTAGGTGCTCAACTGGGGTCGTAGTGGTCGAATGGGGATTCGACTGGGGTGGGAGGGGACAGAGCTGGCGTTCCGAGATGGGGGGGGCTGAGGGTGCTGGTGGAGGATCTGGGAGGAGGGGAAATGGTGGGGGAGACTAGGTGCTAACAGGATGAAAAGAGGGACTAATGGGTGAGCAGGGGGTGGGTAGTGGGCCTTCGGCCACTCCTCGAGGGCTCTTCTGATAGAGGCGAGTATTGGAGGTCTCTCCGGACTCTTTTGAATAAGCGGGTGTTTTCCGGGGCGTAACGAGTTATTAAGAAAACGAAGTGGTTGAAGGACGAGGTGAGTGGGGGTCCTGGAGAAATTCTTGCCGTACAGTAGCGGAGCTATTGGAGAACCTGTGCTTTGGGTAGTAATTGGTAGAGAATGGGTAAAAGGAAACCAGTGTAGCACCCGCGATCTCACTCTCTTGTTGATAAGTGTAGTAGTTAAAACTTAATCTTTATAATCCACACCGAAATAACAGAGCGGGTAAAACTATTTTTTCTTTTTTTCTTATTTCCCCTTCCTCAAATCTCTCTTATGTGGATACCCTCTCGCCGCTACAGTTTCAGGATAGGAAGAGGAGACCCGAAGCGTAATGGGGAGGGCGGAGTGGGGGGGGGGGGGAGTGAGAGGGGAAATAGGAGAGATAAGGGTGAAAGTGGGAAAGAGGACTCGCCCACCTCCTTTCCTCTTTGTCCTGCGCTTCCTGATTTCTTGTCCGGTTTTTGGCGTTTCCCCCACCTCATCCTCAATTACTTGATGTCTCATATGTATGTCTGTTGTTTGGAATGTCCTTGTCTACGTTCTTCGTTCAAGACTAAACCTATCCAAAAACTCATGGGCTTGTTTTTGCCACTCACATAACAACTGGACACTAATACCTATATTTCCGTTTGGGATTTAAGCCATAGCAGAACTTTGGGGCCTATGAGAACGGCGATAATGGCCATTCGCCATCCTTAAACCTCCCATGTTTTTGGATTCCCCTCGCAGTAATGCATGAAGTGCGCATATCTGTGAGATGATCCTGCGGAGAGATGCGAGCCCTTGCGAGAAGGGCTGCGCTGTCACAAGAGCAGCTCCGCTCTCTCACACAAATCTCGCCGGCAATGAAAAAATGTTTACATTACAATTGTTTAATATTGTCAATGTTCGGGGTCTCCGGAGATGAACCCCGCGTTGGTTTTTATGGTCCCGGGGACCCTGCTTTCACGAGATACAGGCCTCGTTATGAGTGCCGGTATCTCCTATGATTGAGATTCGAACTATCACGTAACGCGGGCAATTTCCATTCATAGGAGATACCGGCACCCATAACCGGGCCTTATCTCGGGAAGCAGGGGGTCCCCGGACAGAAAACAACCACCATCATCTCGGAGACACCCTGCACATGTACACTATTAATCACAAATCTATTAATACTTCTTTCCATTACCTTAGGCGGCTATCCGTTAAGGCAATGAAGGGGTTACGTCACTGTAGCATTTTATTGGGGACAATTGCCAACAATAACATTGCAATACCAAAACACCCACCCCTTGCCCCCAACAACCACTTAACCACCCTTAATATAACATTACTCCTAGTATTTGTTTAGGCACAGGAATGGTACTATAGGCCGGCTTGGTCCTGGGTGTTTCCCACATGTGTCCCGTGGGTCACCACTTGCTTCAGTCCAATTGTGTGCCCCCAAAAAATCATTTACAAATCATAAATCATTTTAAAATACATACACCCCCCTACATTAAAGTAAAGTCATGTGCAACATGACTATTATCCACAATATGATAATAGTGCATTTGCCAGGTAAAATACATAATCCCAATAAATAAAATACATACATCTTGCACTCACTTGGCCGCCTATCCCGATTAAGGCCATCCTCATCTCACACCGTCATGCCCTCGGGTGCTGAAAAACAACACAAGCATAAAAGAGCCAAGTAGGTCCCCTATACCACTTATCACCTTCAGCGGTATTAACCGCGACAAGTCATTGAGGGTTTACCCCCCCTCAACCCACCACTGGGGAGGCCTAACCACCCTCCCCCCCCTACCCACACCCTGAGGCCTAACCACCTCACCCCTACCCACCGGGAGGCCTACCCTACCTTCCTTGGGGACCAAAATCCTACCCCAATACCCACATTCAAACAATACACAGACCCAAATAACATAATAATATTAATAAACAATACCTTAACAAACCCACCCCCTGTGCCCCACCATAAATCATCATTGATATTTCACATACAGGGTAATACCCCAGAACTACGGGAGTCCCCGGTGGCCTGACGGGTGTCCGTATGCCCACAAGGTGTCCCCAGCAAAGGATTTCACACAGGTTCTGGAGGCCTACTGGTGGTCCCAATCAGGGCGCCGTGGTCCTCTCAGGTTGGCTCCGCGGTCAAACCGTGGTCCCCATGGGGTCCTCCATTGGTGTCTGAGGGCCTCGGGTCAGCCTCACAGGTGTCTGAGGTCCTCGTGTGTACAGTTACTACAGTTCTACTAACCTCTCAATATGAATCTCTCCACCTGCAAGTTCCTCTGTCCTCTGTACCAAAAAATATATAGCAATACATCTGGTGTCACTTAACCCCATAATTAGCTGATTCGTTATAACCGCAAAGGTAATTAAGGGTTAGCCTACCGTGGCCGATACCCACCCTTCACCCATTCATTTGTACAGTTGCTTCATCATTATATGTATGTATGTATGTATGTATACCCATATATATACACATTATATAATACCCACACTATAGATATATATAATATAAAATAAAGGCAAAAATAGCCGTGGTTAGTCAGTTGCGGCAGAATAAATGAGTTCTTTCATCATTAGGTGATACCTTTTTTATTGGCTAATACATTTATGTCATGTGACAAGCTTTCGAGAGTTCTCCTCTCTTCTTCAGGTCGCATACTTATATCCAAAGGAGTCATGGCTAAAACAGTGTAGAGAAAAAAAAAAACCACAGATATGGACTGGTCAGATAGGGTATGGTGTTAAAAGTTTTGAAGCCATGGGCCGGTGACGGAAAGGTGGGGTGGGGGGAGGGATGCTGGGGGGACAACTCACTTCTTCACAACCAGATCATTCCATAAATGTTTAAAAATCAAAATCCTCATGAAGTTAAAACGCATCCCAGAACGGAAAACATTGAACTCAGAATGATAAGACTCGTTACACCAAACCAAGGAACTTCGATTGCGAACATGGTTTTCTCCTCAGCACCCTATCAAAATTGTTTGTAAGTATCCTGCTTGTCCTCCATTCTACGCCACCTTTCTCTCCCCCCACCCCCCGCCATCCTGAGTGATGTGATGTGATGTGAGGTGAGGTGGTGAGTTATCGCTGCTTCCTTGTGTGTGCCATGTACCTAAAGCTTGTTTTATACCCGAACTCCAGAGAATTTGACCATACTTTTCTGTGGCGCCGTTTCTCCATTCATCATAGCTTCATCATTTCCCACTTCGGATGGCACTCGATGGGAGAAACAGTTCCAACGAGATCCATTGAGCAAATCAACCCAGACGGAAGAGCCAATAGGGGTAAGCGTTTTGCCTACCCGCGACTTCGTGTGGTCGCACACAATCGCCCTCCGACTTATTCTCCCACTGTCATTGCTCCTATACCGCTGTCCAGCTCCTGCAGAACTGTTCATGGCCTGAGCACATGACAGTTTGTTCGCCACCAAGAGGGAAAGTTTTTGGCTCTTTAAGCTGAATTGTCTGTTTCCCTTTGGCCTCACGAGAGTTTTGATATTTAACGATGTAATAACTGTAGATTACGGGCTTTCCTAATTTCTTCTCATTCAATAGTTGTAGTCATCATTATGGTGTCTACTCATTCTGTTTGTTTTTTCACTTAATAGGAGATAGAAAACCACTGCTCAACCTTTAATATCAACATTACTAACTATAATTCTAAGTGGTGCACGGCAATAGAACACTCTATATATAGGAGTCCAAGACAACCACAGAAAAAGAAATCCCATAGTTTTGGCACTCAACTTAAAAATATATCTGAGTAGATGGAAACAGATGTCCAACTCTAAGGATACCAGAAGGTTTAAAAGACCAAACCAAAAATCTTTAATTACAATCTTGATCTAACTGTCCTAAATGAAATCATAAAACATATATTATATAATACATTTACCTATTATATAAAATCCCTAAAAGGTGCTCTAATGAAGGTGACACAGGGAGTATGGCCAGCCGTGCATAGTCTGGTAATATCGCCTATGGTTTCTTGAAATAAGTACAACTCTCTCAATTGGATAGATTTTCAATCATACAATCATGAAGCTTACTTTTATGAGCGTCCTATTTGTAGCACAGCCAGCAGCTGATGGTTTGAAATGTCCACGCGGGCAGGCTATAATATGCCTCCTCCCGTGCTGAGTCTTGACACACAAAGGTTTAACCGGAACTTTAATAAGCCCCAAATGCCCATAGGGGCGTCACCACATACTATGGCAAATGAGCCTATGTTATGTGCTCCTCTCCAATAGAATCTATTCAATCATTGCCTAAATTGTGCACAGTTTGTGTGGTGCGCATTTGCACCCAATCGTCTTATACAACCAGTCAGCTGGCCGGTCACTGGCATCACTCTCGGGATCCGTCTCAGACTCCAGACAGCAACCGGCCGGACATGTCATTATTAGCGGTCGCTCCTACAACCCGAGACGAATCGTTTCATCACGCCTCTTGGCGCTTCGTTCAATCTTCTTGAAGCTTTTTTTTTTTTTTACTATAATTTAATGTTTTTAAATATACACACTAGTGTTTTACCATATAATGTTGCATTTCTCCATTTCTTGTTTCCACTCACTTTACCAATCTATGTGAACTGTTTGATATATGTTAACGATCTATTTGTTTATCTCGTAGATTGCTGCACACTTGGATATTCTTTGAGGTGGCCTTATTATTTGTTTGCCTGGCGAGAGGCTAACCGAACTGGCTCCTGCCTTGCGCCATTCTCTTCATCTGGCATCCATCTGGGCAATTCGGGTGTTGAGGCGCTGCTTTGGAGATCCATCTTGCCTCTGCGTACACGGAGTCTCGGGTGCCTGCCTTTTCCGTCTCATGAGCTGGTACAACAGGGCTCTCAAGATATCTTTATGTGAACCTTCTATATTGTAGCTTGTAAGTGTGTATTGCCTTCCATTTTATTACAAATTAATTCAGTTTTTATAAATACAATCTAAATACATAAATGAATACATTGTTTGCAAACTCAGGAACTGTACAATTGCTTTAAGTTTTTTTCCTGTGGCTTCCAGCTCAGGGTTATAGCACTGGTCTCGTAAACAGGGGTCGGGAGTTAAAATCTCCCTGATGCTTTGTATTTTGATTAATATCATAAAGATAGGGTTATTTTTGCATATCGCTTGACAATCTGTCATTTTCCAAACAAAATTTTCCATTGAAGCAATGACAATCTTGGTTAAAAATCCCATAATTGTCTGCCTAACAATTAGATCAAGCCACTACTTACCAAACAGTATTCAACATTTTACAATTAAGCTTAGCTCACTTTTGCATCTTTTATACAATAATGCCGCTCTTCAAACCCATTCAACCCCTTAAGGACTAACGTTGACCAAGCCCTGGGCTGCTTCGACCCTTGCCAGGTTTGGCCCATTATCCTTCTGCTCTCAGCTTTGCTATTTTCAAAGTCCAACTAAGCCTGTTTCCAAAAGTTTTACCTTCCCGCAAAGTTTTGTCTTTGGGACCTATGATTTTTGAATATTGTATTAAAGACTTGCTTATACAGTATATCATGTCTTCTTTGTGATTTCTTTTCTTCAGTTGAGGTCTTTAGACTTGTGGTTGTAGCTGACACATAATATTTATTTATGTTATAAAAGTTTTACCAGGAGTATACATTGAAAATGTCCGCTTTGTTTCAATATGTCTGATAACTTTGGAGGTTCACAATTAACCCCACCCTGACTTCTTGCTTT
>WSYH01010406.1:4200-23322 GCA_036426205.1 Ascaphus truei | reverse complement strand
GGGGGGGGGATTGTCAGATGGGACGGAGACAGACAAAAAACAGACTAGAAAGAGTATACAAATACAGTACACTGTAGACACACACACACACACACACAACAATGACTGAGGGTGAAACTCAAACAGACACAATCACACTCATAGGACAAATAACAATGAAAGCATGGAATCACTTAACATTTCTGTGTTGTATTTGAATAAGCAGCTGCACAGCCGGGAACATTCAAACAACGCTTCCTCCCGCCCGCGCAGTGCGTATATTAGCATAACTCCTCCCACTCCCCACCCATGGGGAGGGCCCTGATTGGATCCCCTCTCCTCATTATTTTTTTTTTTATTTTTTTGTTTTTGACACAGCCTTTTTTTGAAGACATTTTCTTCTTTTTTTTTACACACGGGGGCCCGCCGGCTCGGGCCTGGGACCCCAGTGCCCTCTGTCCCCCGCTGTTGGCGGCCCTGAAGGGAGGGGTAGCGTGTCACGGGAGATCAGGGATTTACACCTTTATACCGGGATCCTATCACTGAGCAAAACAAGAAGTAACACAAATTGCGATTTATTCCTTAGAAACAGATGCACACACCGTGAGTTACAATATAGAGGGAAACACACTTACTGGGGGTCTGTGCTACAAAACGAACCTTTCCTCGTGAAAATAGCACAGAAAACAAAGTCTTTAGGTTATCGGGAGTTACCCGCAAAAGTCCTGGAACTCAATTCGGCATGAATTACCAGAAGCCACCGCTGTATCTCTGCCGGAGATGCCAAAATCCCTTGAGCAAACGTCGTGGTACTCTTTTCGGCATGTTGTTCAAGCCGTGACCGCTCTTTTCAGAACTTGGCCCCGAAAAGTGGGACTTAGATAATTTCTTGCCTTGAAATCTCTGAAGCGTCTATTTCTCCAAGATAATCTTTTGATCAGTTCAAATTTGCCGCTGCTGTCTTGGCGCTTAGAAAACTGAGGTCCGCACTGGCTGCTGGGTTTCTCATAGTATTTCGGATTCGTTCATGAAATACTACAACCAATCCGAGGCTGGGAACTTTATAACCAGCCAATCAGAGGGCTTACAGTCTTCCAAAGCCAGGCAAGCGGTACTTCGGAATACAACTAGGGCATTGTATTGTGTGTCTTTATTTATATACTGTAGCGCCATTAGTGTACAAAGCGCTTCACAGCAGTAATACACGTGACAATCATATAAATAACAAATACAGATAACGGGTCATGGGAATAAGGGCTTCAGACATAAACATTTATGGACATTTAGGAAGAGGAGTCCTGCTCCGAGGTGCTTACATCTAATTTATATTGTAGTAGGAACGGAGGGAGTTCTGGTAAGTGCGTCTGCAGGGGGCCAAGCTTTATGTATCGTGTTCAGAATATCCACAGTGCTATTCATATGCTTCTTTACGCAAGTGGGTCTTAAGGTGGGTCTTAAAGGTGGATAGAGAGGGGGCTAGTCGGGTACTGAGGGGAAGGGCATTCCAGAGGTGTGGGGCAGTCAGTGAGAGAGGGTTAAGGCGGGAGAGGGCTTTAGATAAAAAGGGGGCAGAGAGAAGACTTCCTTGAGCAGAACGCAAGAGTCTGGATGGTGCATGCAGGTGGATGCCAACTATAGGGGGGAGGTGGAGCCAAAAACAGGGGGGGGAGGTGGATGGGCACAACAGGGGGGGGTGGGCATGGGAGTGTGCCAAATAGGGGGGGGAGGGGATGCCAAATAGGGTGTGGGGGGATGGTGGATGCCGAAATGAGGGGGAGGGGACAAGTAGTGAATAGGGGGGAGGTGGCATGCCAAATAGGAAGGGATGGTGATGCCAAATGAGGGGGGGGTGGGGATCAAATAGGGGGGGGGGATGCCAAATAGTGGGGGTGGAGCCAAATGAGGAGGGAGGTTGCATAGGTAGGGGGTGGAGCCAGAATAGGGGGGGGGGGGAGGTTGATGGCCAGGTGGAGGGGGGATGGTGAATGCCAGTTGGGTGAGGGGGGGGATGCCGGAGGCGGTGGTGGGTGGGGGGGTGTTGACTCGTGGTGGTAGGTTAGGTGGTGGGGTTCGAGTGATGGAGCAGCTGCGGCTGGACTCGGGAGGGTCAGGCCCAAAACCGTTATGTAGCGTAGGGAGTGGAGCTCCGGGCGAACACACGGAGAAGTGGAGGGCGGGGTCGTGGAGGATCCTGGATGCGCTCGTGGGGAGAGCGTGTATGCCGGTCAGGTAAGGGGTTGTATGCCGGTTGGGAGAGGAGGGGGGGTGACTGCCGGTGGTGGGAACCGTATGGATGCCTGTGGGGGGGGATTGTGTTGGATTGCCCAGTGGGGGGGGGGGATAGTGTGAGTCGCGTGGGGGGGTCGAGTGTGGAGTAGGCTGCCGGCTGGAATTGGAGGGCCGCGTGGGCTAGGCCCAAAACGGATATGCTCGCGTAGGAGGTTAGGGCGGGGGCGCGTGAGGATCTATGGATGGTGGGCGGTAGGGGTTGGGCCTGGGGGGTGGCTTGTTGGGGATGCCTGTTGGGGGGGGGGAAATCGTTCTTGATGTCGTTTGTCAAATTAAAAAAAATTTTCTTGAGTTTAAGTCTTTTTTTGTAATCTAATAATTTTCTCCTTTACTCAGTCCCTGTACTATTCAGGCTTCCTTGCATCCTCCTCCGTTTTACGCACATACTGCTATTGAGAATGCCAGTCCTCCTGGCGTTGAGACTTCCTTCTCTAGGTTGAGGGTCTGAAGCCCCTTCTGGAGAATTGGAGTCTGTATTATGATTGAAACAATCGTTTTTTTCTTTAGAAATGTCCAGCGCTCCTTGAGGACTGTGTAGTTCCTTTCTGGACAACTTTCAGCTCTGTGCGGCAGCTGTGGTCTCTGATGTGAGGGATCACGTGCTCTGCGGCAGTGTTGAACTCTTATGCAGATACGTCCACCTCGTCCCGGATTGTGACATCCTCCTGTTGTGAGGATTCAGCTCTACGCGAAGAGTGTGACCCTCTTGCTGAAAGACGTCATTGCTTTAGTGCGCCTCATAGGCCTGATGACCAGTATGGCAGCCACGTCACGGCACATGACCAGTATTGCAGCCAGTCACGGCAGGACCAGTATGCACGCCACGTCATGACATGCCAGTATGCAGCCATGTACGTGAATGACCGAATGCAGCCACGTCACGGCATGCCAGTATGCAGCCACGTCACGGCGGAGCCAGTATGCAGCCACGTCAGCGCTGACCAGTATGCAGAACAAGTAATGGCATGACCAGTATGTAGTCACGTCAGGCATGCCCAGTATGCAGCCACGTCACGGATGACATAAGCAGCCACGTCACGGCATGACCAGTATAGCAGCAATCGTCACGGCAGACAGTAAGCAGCCACGTCAACGGCATGGACCCGGTCAGGTGCAGCACACGTCACGGCATGCCCAGAATGCAGCCACGGCACGGCATGTGACCAGTATGCCCCACGTCACGGCTATGACCAGGTATGCAGCAAAGTCTAACGGCAGCACTAAACAGTTTGCAGCCACGTAACGGCATGACCAGTATCAGACCAACGTCATGGCATCAGGACCAGTATGCCGCACGTCACGGCGAGGACCAGTATGCAGCAGTCACGGAATGACCAGATGCAGCCACTGTCACGGCTGCACCAGTATGCAGCAACGTCACGGCAGACCCGATGCAGCCAACGTCACGCATAACCAGTTTGCAGCCACGGCACGCCAGTACCAGTTGCAGCCACGTCACGGCATGCACAGTATGCAGCCACGTCACGGCCTATGACCAGAGAGGTCCTACACTACCGTGATAACCAGAACTACAAAGCATGGTAGGTACTTTAACCCTTAATGCAATAACTCTTCAATTACTTAGTATCTCTTAACATCACAACTCAAACCAATGACAAAATAAAAAATACTTCATATGAAAACAATATTACTTGCAAACTTATTCAGATTACCAATAAATATGCAATGTACGGAAATACTATGTAAAGTTACTATGGTAAAAACCTTACAGAAGGACAGTACGCCTACCATAATGCGCTAGGGAGGGTGGTGGAGCGCGAGCAGCCTCAAGCCAGAAGCACTGTAACAGCAGGGATACCTCAGGTGGTAAGGGATGGGCCTGTGGGTGGTCTTGGGGGGAAGGGGTTAAGTATAGGCTGGGGGTGTTTACGTATAGGCCTGGGGGGGTTTACGTACAGGCCTGGGGGGGTTTACGTATAGGCCTGGGGGGGGTTTATATATGGTTTAAGTATAGACCTGGGGGGGGTTTTACGTATAGGACTGGAGGTGGGTTGAGTATAGGCCTGGGGGGAAGGGGTTAAGATAGGCCTTGGGGGGAAGGGGTTCGAAGGGGCCTGGGGAAGGGGTTAAGGTATATAAGCCTGGGGGGGGAAGGGGTTAAGTATGGGTGTAAGGGGTTATCAGACAGTATTGCCGATAGTATCACTTAAGTACCTCTTCAACCGGTCGGGGGGGCTCTTTCAAAGTCGGCAGAGGAGGCCGTCGATCGTCCACAGGGGGTGGGGGGGTGTAGACTCGGGGGCCTTAAAGGCCCGCAGGGGGGCTTCAAACGCGTCCTGGGTGGGACGACCCCTGGACGGAGGATTCCGGTAGGGCTGGGGGGGGGTGGATGCCAATGGGGGGGAGGTGGATGCCAAATAGGGGGGGAGGTGGATGCCAAATAGGGGGGGGGGGGGGGTGGATGCCAAATAGGGGGGGCGAGGTTGATTTCATGCCGGTGGATGGGGGATGGTAATTGCCAGTTGGTTGGGGGGGGTGGGATGCCGGGGTGCGGTGGGTGGGGGGGGGTGTTGTGACCGGGTGGATGGTGGTGGGGGGTCGAGTGAGGAGCAGGCTGCGGTGACTCGGAGGGTAGCAGGCCCAAAATCGATTATGTCGCGTAGGAGTGGAGGCCGGGCGACGCGCGTAGAAGTGGAGGGCGGGCGCGGAGGATCTCTTGATGCCTCGGGGGGGAAGGTGGATGCCGGTGGAAGGGGATTGTAATGCCGGTTGGGAGGAGGGGGTGGATGCCGGTGGTGGGGACCGTGTGGATGCCGGTGGGGGGGGATTGTGTGGATGCCAGTGGGGGGGGATAGTGTGGAAGCCGGTGGGGGGTCGAGTGTGGAGTAGGCTGCGGCTGGAATTGGAGGGCCGAGTGGGCTAGGCCCAAAACTGATTATGCCGCGTAGGAGTGGAGGGCGGGCGCGGAGGATCTATGGATGGTGGGCGGTAGGTGTTGGGCCGGGGGGGCGGGGCTTTGGTGGATGCCGGTTGGGGGGGGGATTGTCAGATGGACGGAGAGACAGACAAAAAACAGACTAGAAAGAGTATACAAATACAGTACACAATGTAGACACACACACACACACACCAAACAATGACTGAGGGTGGAAACTCAAACAGACACAATCAACACTCATAGGCAAATAACATGAAAGCATGGAATCACTTAACTTCTGTGTTGTATTTGAATAAGCAGCTGCACAGCCGGGAACATTAAACACGCTTCTCCCGCCTGCGCAGTGCGGATATTAGCAAAATACTCCCACTCCCACCCATGGGGAGGGCCCTGATTGGATCCCCTCTCCTCATTTTTTTTTTTATTTTTTTGTTTTTGACACAGCTTTTTTGAAGACATTTTCTTCTTTTTTTTACACACGGGGGCCCGCCGGCTCGGGCCCTGGGACCCCAGTGCCCTTGTCCCCGTGTTGGCGGCCCTGAAGGGAGGGGTAGCGTGTCACGGGAGATCAGGGATTTACACCTTATACCGGGATCCTATCACTGAGCAAAACAAGAAGTAACAACAAATTGCGATTTATTCCTTAGAAAACAGAGATGCAAACACCGTGAGTTACAATATAGAGGGAAACACACTTACTGGGGGGTCTGTGGCTACAAAACGAACCTTCCTCGTGAAAATAGCACAGAAAACAAAGTCTTAGGTTATCGGGAATGTACCCGCAAAAGTCCTGGAACTCAATTCGGCATGAATTACCAGAAGCCACCGCTGTATCTCGCCGGAGATGCCAAAATCCCTTGAGCAAACGTCGGGGTCTCTTTTGCGCATGTTGTTCAAGCCGTGACGCTCTTTTCAGAACTTGGCCCGAAAAGTGGGACTTAGATAATTTCTTGCCTGAAATCTCTGAAGCGTCTATTTCTCCAAGATAATATCTTGATCAGTTCAAATTTGCCGTGCTGTCTTGGCGCTTAGAAAACTGAGGTCCGCACGGCTGCTGGTGTTCTCATAGTATTTCGGATTCGTCATGAAATACTAAAACCAATCCGGGCTGGAACTTTATAACCAGCAATCAGAGGGCTTACAGTCTTCCAAAGCCAGGCAAGCGGTACTTCGGAATACATAGGGCATTGTATTGTGTGTTTTATTTATATACTGTAGCGCCATTAGTGTACAAAGCGCTTCACAGCAGTAATACACGTGACAATCATAAATAAACAAATACAGATAACGGGTCATGGGAATAAGGGCTCAGACATAAACATATTATGGACATTTAGGAAGAGGAGTCCCTGCTCCGAGGTGCTTACAATCTAATTTATATGTAGGAGGAACATATAGAGACAATGAGAGGGCGTTCTGGGAAGTGCATCTTCAGGGGGCCAAGCTTTATGTATCATGTTTCTATTCATATCTATGGTGCTACTCATTAATATCTACGGTTCTACTTCTTTAAACAAGTGGTCTTAAGGTGGGTTTTAAAGGGGATAGAGAGGGGGCTAGTCGGGGGTACTGAGGGGAAGGGCATTCCAGAGGTGTGGGGCAGTCAGTGAGAGAGGTTTAAGGCGGGAGAGGGCTTTAGATACAAAGGGGGTAGAGAGAAGACATCCTTGAGCAGAACGCAAGAATATGGATGGTGCACAGCAAGAAATTAGGGCTGAGATGTAAGGAGGGGCAGAGGAGTGTAAAGCTTTGTAANNNAAGTGAGGAGGAGAATTGAGTGTGTGATACAGGATTTGGTTGGAAGCAAGGAGAGGGATTTCAGAAGGGGAGATGCTGAGACAGATTTCGGAAAGAGTAGAGTGATTCTGGCAGCAGCGTTTAAGATAGATTGTAGGGGAGACAGGTGAGAAGCAGGAAGGCCAGAAAGCAGGAGGTTACAGTAATCGAGACGGGAGAGAATGAGGGCCTGAGTCAGAGTTTTAGCAGTCAAGCAACAGAGAAAGGGGCGTATCTTTGTGATATATTCGGTGGAAAAAGCGACATGTTTTAGAGACGTTTTAAATGTGAGAGGAGATTTTGAGAGAGGAGTCGAGTGTGACCCCCGAGGCAGCATGCTTGGGCTACTGGGTGAATGACGGTACTTCCAAAAGTAATGTGGAAGGAGGTAGTAGGGCCAGGTTTGGGAGGAAGTATGAGGACCTCTGTTTTTGTCATGTTCAGTTTATGTCGGCGGAGGGCCATGCAGGCTGATATCGCAGAGGGGCATTCCGAAATTTTGGTCTGTACAGCAGGTTTAAGGTCAGGCGTTGAAAAGTAAATTTGTGTGTCGTCAGCATAGAGGTTATATTTAAACCCAATAGATGTGATTAGGTCACCTAGAGAAAGTGTGTACAGGGAAAAGAGAAGAGGTCCCAGGACAGAGCCCTGGTGTAACCCCACAGAGAGACCGATAGAGGAGGAGGAGGTGTTAGCAGAAGAGATGCTGTAAGTACAATGGGAGAGGTAAGAGGAAATCCAGGATAGAGCTTTGTTATGAATACCAAGAGTATGGAGAATGTGGAAGAGAAGAGGGTGGTCCACAGTGTCAAATGCTGCAGAGAGGTCAAGTAATATGAGCAGAGTGTAATGACCTCTGTCTTTGGCAGCATGGAGGTGTGGCGAAAATGGGGGTAATCAGCACATTAATAAAGGCAGTGGGCTCGGCTGGTTACCCCTATTCGTATTGGGGATGAAGGGGTTAATTTTAAATGCTGTTCCCATGAACTATTTTCCCCTATATGCATTGCGGTCCCCTTTTTGCAGGCTTGTCCCTACCTGCAGTGCTGAATAACAGGAGCTGTTCCATTAAGACTGCTAATTTAGGAACGGAGTGAGCCAGCACCCTGATTTTTGGTGTGCAGCCTCAGTGTAACACCCCAAGGACACATATATTAAAAAATATAACTTTGTCATAAGGGAAACATATATTTTTGATAAAGTGCCTTTCTGTTGCAGTTTTATATGTACAGGCAGGATGCTATTGTTTCTGCCTGCCTTTGTAATGCATTAAGGAACAAATGTATGCGATACCAGAACCAAATGTTTTGACCACTATGAGTGGAGTCAATGCCTATGCAAGCTTCAAAGCTAGCCTGCTGGGCCCACAGCTGTAAAGTCTCTCTCGGAAGTTGCATATCAAAAGACCCAGAGTAAGGGGGATGTGAATTGGCCAGATGGATGCTAAAAAGGAAATCCTGGTGAACATGTGGGCTACTCACACCTAAGTTCCCCCTTCAGCCTGAGAGGGGCTAGGTAGAGAGGGGAGGTGCACATATGCTAAGTAGCAAGGTGGCGTGTCGCACATGCTCTGTTGTGAAAGGAAATCCCTAGTGCCCACTCTCCAAAACTGTGGGCAAGTAGGTGATTGGGAATGATTACTTTCCACGAGGGGGATTGGGGGGTATGTTGGCGATAGGCTTCCAAATCCATATACATCCCACCCAGGCTATTCCCATTGTCTCTTGTTTTTTTTTATTTACCATGTGAGCAGAGAAGAGCAGCAGCACATTCCTGGAACGCAAAAGAGTCATTACATCGGAACCAAGGACAAAACTCTGCGTTAGGACAATGTGATTGCTGGGGGTTATTTGATTAACCCCAACGGACCAGAAAATACTTTGCACATTCACAGAAGGATTGGGGCTGGCAATTTGTGCCCTTGCAAAAGGACTAAATTTTAAAAGACAATCTTCTGGTGCTTTGTACCTTTCTGGACATTATCTCCTGTTCCTATACCCGTACGTGTAATTATTACGTTTATTCTGCAGTTGTCGTGTGTTTGCCTATCAAGGGAATAAATCTCAGTTTATTTTGCTCAACCTGTTCTGCTCAATCAGGATCCATGAAATATAAATGTGTTTTTAAGCGCTTCTCCCGTCACAGACGTTTTAAACTGGTGGCAGCTGGTGAGATACTGATTGAACCTATATTGCAGTGTCCTGCGGCTCTGTCATATAGTGAGGACCTTGTAGATTGCAAGCTCCTCAGACAAGTGGCAACTTACACACACTTCCAAAGAAGCACGAGATAATTCACTGGTCTCTGGACCTATACCCCAGTGGCACCATGAGTCCACGCTCAGGAAGGTTTTGTTCCTGAACCGGGCGCAGATAGTGGAGAGATGTGTGGGGTACGGGTTCACGACAGACAGTAATTCAAAGAGTCAGCTGGAGGAGGATTTAGAAGAATATGAGGGCAGGATAGCCCCGCCAGCAGACAGTACTCAGCCCGGAGTGCAGGCGGTACCCTCCAGCTCCGGGGCTGCAAGGACAGCGGGAGGATGTCGGTGACCGCCTGGAAGAGGGTGGCGTGGTGCCAGGGGGTGCACATGGATCAGTCGCTGCGGCGACTGGACTTGCTACCTCTGAGCTCATTGCACTCCTCACCGCCTAGGGAGAAGGGCTTAGCTATGAACAGCGACTCCAGCTCCTGTCGACAGCGCTTGGAAGGCCCCCTCACTCCCACCTTGTCAGCGGGGAACAGGACGTTCCCAGAGTAACTGCTGTGGAAGCAGCAGAGCCAGCAAATGAATATGTAACCAGCAGAGCCTTGGTAAGCAACGCAGCAGTCCCCAGAGAGGCAGCCATTCCGGCTAGGGGGGACCAGTCTGCACCTCAGCGGACTCCCAAACATACAGTGGGTAGCGACATGCCCTATACTGGGGAGTTCAAGCTTGAGAGACGGTGCTATCATTGCCACAAGGTGGGCCACATCCGGCCACATTGCCCAGACCGTGAGCGGTCTGGGGAACCCCATCAGGGGCAACGTTCACAAGCTGCAGGGCCAGTAACCCAGATTGGGCTGGCCCACACAGAGGAACAGAGCACAGCCATGGAGCCACAACCAAGAGGGATGTCCCAGGCAGATGCTACTTTTGTCACCCCAGAGCCAGCAGCAGTGAGCAGAGGACGTCCAAGTGCATCAGTCGAGATGCAACCTGCTGATGTCCTGAGCAGGCACCCACAGAGGGTTACCTTTGGTGACCGGCAAGCAGGGAGCTTTCCAGATTTGGGTGATGCTGTTATTCTGGCGCAGCTAGAAGATTTGCTCCCGGGCACCGGGGTGCAAAGAACCATGCCTGATGGAGGGCTGCGGTCCTTACAGGGTGCCCAGATCATTTTGGATGGGGGTGCCAATCATGGCATGAGGGAGGTGGGGGTTTTGTCCAGGGAAACTGCTGAGGTGCGCTTTAGCAATAACCTGGAGCCTGTGATCTGTGTGGCTGCTGTGGAATTGCCTGCTGTTGCGGCGATTCCTAAGGGCCTGTCATCAGGAATCACAGCAGAATCAACCTCTGTCCCCTTGCATTTGGGACCAACGGTTCCAGTGGCCTCTGCGGAAACCAGACAGGTAAGCCAGACTACTGAGTCGCGACCAGTGACTGACTTACTGTTCCCTTTACCTGTCCCTGTTACCCCTGACTTAGAGACTAAGAGTGGGTGGTTAGAATTAGGGACAGCAGATAGGGATGCGGTGAAAGCTGACCCCAGCTTAGAAGGTATGGGCCTGCGGGAGTCCGAGTCCTGGGAAAGCAGGGGGGCAGACCACAGGCTGTGGCACCGCGGGCTCTGGGGTAGGGAGCCAGGTTCTACCGGGTTAGCCAGGGGCCAGACAGGTAGAAGACAGTTAGTGGGACTGTTATGGATTACAGGTATTTTCTGGCATATAACGCATAATGAATACAGGTCACAGGTACATATATATATAGTATCATTATAAGGCCTAGTATAGCTTAGAGTATACTGTTAAAATCCTGGCTTTCTTGTCTTAGAAATAAAAGCTTGTTTTTGCTGAGAAGTGGCAGGATATTAGGACAGGTTACATAGACATAAAAAGGGGAACTAACACCGGTTAACAGGCCGCGGTTTGGAACGGTAACTTATGAAATATCATATGTCACTAACTGTAATTCCTAGATCGTAAACATCATACGTCACTAACTGTAATTCCTAGTCGTAAACATCATACGTCACAAACCACAGAGCATGGACACATGACACGTGACACACGTACGCAGTAAATAATGCACTCTATAATAGGTGTGCCCGACTCCATGTTAGACCAGAGAGAGAACCGAACTTAGGTGTGAAGACACACAGATGAGACTGGGACTGGCTGACCTAACGTGATATCTTTTGGTTTGTGAGTATTGACAATGCATATCTAGTTATAATCTCTGCATAGTTAGGAATGGATTGGTAACATACTGTAACTGCTAGCCATCAGCTTATAAGAAGCTTGTTCTGATATTTCTGATATTTCTGAATATTGTTATGGTACAATAAATGATAAACCTTTTCTTATACAAACTCTGAGTATCCTTTCTTTATAATAATCTCACGATACCCTCCATAATATAATAATATGTGAGAGTGTGGCCGAGACTTTTCAAGTGCAACATTGTGGTTTGTGCTCTCTGCTTAGTGCAGGATATAGCTTACCATAAGGCGACACTTGATAAAGGAAGGTAGGTTTTTTTGGACCCAGATTAGGACCCAGGGAGGGTAGGCAGCAAGTGTTGCAGGTAGCCTTCCCCAGTCCACTAGTGGGGCATCAGGGGGTCACTCACATGAGAACCCAGCTGTTGCAGCCTTACTTATGGCCGGAGGCAGCAGGGGCAGTGGCAGACTTTGGCCACCCCTGGGACGCCTGCCAGCCAGAGGGTAAAGCGGGTTATTATGTGCAGATGCTCCTGAACCTGTTACCAGGAATGGGGAACATGTTTCAGGAAGTAGCTCAGGCAGTGCCAGGCCTCTTAGGTAGGATAGGGTTTCCTCGGGGGGTCCTAGTTGAGCTAGGGGCCCTGGGAGGTAGGCAGGCAGGGGCGGAAGCCGGGGTTAGGGTAGAGCAGCCTAGTGTCCTGTTCTCAGACAAGCTGGGGCAGGGCACATAGTACAGATCAGCCTGTGCTCCCAGGTGATCTGCATCCTCTGCATAATAATATCTATGGAGTACCAGCAGAGGTGGAAGACAGTGTAGAGAGGAAGGCAAGGGGGGGGGGTCAGTCTTCAGCCTTCAGAATGGCCTCTGTGAGTTTTTCAGGGTGCCATTCAGGATGAAGAATGCTCTGGCTACCTCCCACCGCCTGGTCAGGAGGCCACTAGAGAGAGTGCAGAGGTATGTAGTGACATACAGCGAGAGGATAGTTGGCTTCAGGCAGATCTGGAGTTTGTATCCAGGACAGGTAGCAGCAGTGCTAGCCAGGGTTAGGGAGACAGGGAGGACCAAAGTCTATCACATCAATATGCTCAAGGAGGACATAGCTCTGCCAGATCTCCTAGGGGAGGCTAGGCAGGGAGGTACCATAGAGCAGGTGGAGATAGGGGCTCAGCTGAGTGTCAGGCAGAGAGCAGATGCCAGGGCTATGCTAGAGCAGTATAGGGCTCTGTTCACAGACAAGCCAGAGAGGACACACATCACTGAGCACCCAGTGCTTACAGGGGATCTGAGACCTCTGCATAAGCACGCTTATAGAGTGTCAGCAGAGGTGAAGGGCAGTATAGAGAGGGAGGTGGAAGAGATGCTGGCCCTAGGGGTAATTGTACCATCCCAGAGCCCTTGGGCTTGTCCGGTAATCCTAGTGCCTAAGAAGGATGGGACCACCCGGTTTTATGTGTACTACTGGCAGCTCAATACAGGGACAGTTTCAGATGCCTACCCCATGCCCCGCATGCATGAGTTGCTGGATGAACTCGCGGGGGCAAGGTGTCTGACCACCAGGGATCTCAGTAAAGGGTACTGGCTAATCCCTTTGACCCAGGAGGCTCGGGAGAAGTCAGCTTTCATCACCCCAAGTGTCCTCTATGAGTTCTTAGTGATGACATATGGGATGAAGAATGCACCGGCTACCTTCCAACGCCTGGTCAAAATGTTTGCTAGAGGGCATGCAAGGGTTTGCAAGGGCTTATCTGGATGATATTGCTGTGTTCATTAACTCCTGGGAATCACACTTAATTCATGTAGCTGCGGTGCTAGCCAGGATTAGGGAGGCAGGTCTCACCTTAAAACCCACCAAGTGCTTAGTAGAGATGGCTGAAGTCTTATACCTAGGGCATAGGTTGGGTGGAGGGCACCTCAAGCCAGAACCAGCTAAGGTAGCGGCAGTCGTGCAGTGGCCCACTCCCAAAACCAAGAAGCAGGTCATGGCTTTCCTAGGCACCGCAGGCTACTATAGGAAGTTTGTTCCCCAGTATAGTGCCATTGCAAAACCCCTGACTGACTTGACCCAGAAGCGACTGTCTGTGCTGGTAGTCTGGTCTCCTGCCTGTGAAGCTGCATTTCAGGCTTTGAAGACTGCACTAGCCAGCGCTCCTATACTGGCCGCTCCAGACTAATCCAAAAATTTCTGGTGCAGACGGATGACTCAGACTTTGGCATTGGTGCTGTGCTCAGCCAGGTGGAGGAGGAGGTCAAGGAACCACCAATGATATTTCTGTGCCGCAAGCGGCTGCCCAGAGAAGTGGCATATACCACTATTGAGAAGGAGTGTCTGGACATAGAATGGGCTCTAAAGAATCTACAGCCCTCTCTCTATGGCAGACACTTCACTGTTATCACTGACCATAACCTCCTAAGTTGGTTGCAGAGGGTGTCGGGAGAGAATGCCAAGCTCTTGCACTGGAGCCTTGCCTTGCAAGACTGTGACTTCACCATTCAGCACAAGAAAGGCAGTGAGCATGGGAACACTGATGGCCTCTCCTGGCAGGACAATCCCCAAGACCTAATGACTTCAAAAACTTTCCGGTCAGCCCAACCACCAGAGGAGGTGGCCAGGGCAAACCTTGGGCTTTGAGTGGGGGAGATGTGGCGAAAATGGGGGTAATCAGCGCATTAATAAAGGCAGTGGGCTAGGCTGGTTACCCCTATTTCGTATTGGGGATGAAGGAGTTATATTTATATGCTGTTCCCATGTACTATTTTCCCCTATATGCATTGCAGTCCCCTTTTTGCAGGCTTGTCCCTACCTGCAGTGATGAATAACAGGAGCCGTTCCATTAAGACTGCTAATTTAGGAACGGAGTGAGCCAGCACCCTGATTTTTGGTGTGCAGCCTCAGTGTAACACCCCAAGGACACATATATTACAAATATAACTTTGTCATAAGGGAAACATATATTTTATATGTACAGGCAGGATGCTATTGTTTCTGCCTGCCTTTGTAATGCATTAAGGAACAAATGTTATGCATACCAGAACCAAATGTTTTGACACCTATGAGCTGGGTCACTTGCCTATGCAAGCTTCAAAGCTAGCCTGCTGGGCCCACAGCTGTAAGTCTCTCTGGAAGTTGCATATCAAAAGACCCAGAGTAAGGGGGATGTGAATTGGCCAGATGGATGCTAAAAAGGAAATCCTGGTGAACATGTGGGCTAACTCACACCCTAAGTTCCCCCTTCCAGCATGAGAGGGGCCAGGTAGAGAGGGGAGTGCACATATGCTAAGTAGCAAGGTGGCATTGTCGCACATGCTCTGTGTGAACAGGAAATCCCTAGTGCCCACTCTCCAAACTGTGGGCAAGTAGGTGATTGGGGAATGATTACTTTCCCACGAGGGGGATTGGGTGGGTATGTTGGCGAAAGGCTTCCAAATCCTATATACATCCCACCCAGGCTATTCCCCATTGTCTTTCGTTTTTTTTTCATTCTACCATGTGAGCAGAGAAGAGCAGCAGCACATTCCTGGAAAGCAAAGAGTCTTATTACATCGAAACCAAGGACAAAACTCTGCGTTAGGACACTGTGATTGCTGGGGGTTATTTGATTAACCCCAATGGACCAGAAAATACTTTGCACATTCACAGAAGGATTGGGGCTGGCAATTTGTGCCCTTGCAAAAGGACTATATTTTAAAAGACAATCTTCTGGTGCCTTGCACCTTTCTGGACATTATCTCCTGTTCCTATACCCGTACGTGTAATTATTACATTTATTCTGCAGTTGTCGTGTGTTTGCCTATCAAGGGAATAAATCTCAGTTTATTTTGCTCAACCTGTTCTGCTCAATCAGGATCCACGAAATATAAATGTGTTATTAAGCCCGTCTCCCGTCACAGGAGGTCATCAGTTATTTTAGTGAGGGCTGTTTCAGTGGAGTGAGAAGTGCGGAAGCCAGATTGTAGAGGGTCTAGGAGAGAATAGGTGTTGAGAAAATGAAGCAAGCGAGAGAATATAAGACGTTCAAGGAGTTTAGAGGCAAAAGGCAGGAGGGAGACAGGGCATTAGTTAGAAGGACAGGTAGGGTCAAGCTTATCGACACCTCCCCCAAAACCATTCATTTGTAATTGGAGGCTTTGTGGCTTCCGGAGCCCGGGATCACACGCGCATGCGTACGTGTGAAAAGTCCTTCTTTTGGCTTTGGTGGGAATGACTTCTCATTCAAAGTGAATTTCAAGTTAAAAAAAAAGCAGACATCCCTTTTTGAAGGACTGATTTAAATAAACCATTATGTGAACCATCTTATGTACTGTAATTGTACTGTAATTTATACAGTACTATACTGTATATTACAACAACAATATATATTACAGCACAATATTACAGAAATTTTTCTTTCGGGGTGGGGGTGTTTCAATGATTCTCATGAATTTAAAGAAGAAACTATTTTATTTGTACAGGATAATCATGGAAAAATTAATAATACAAAATACAGTAGGTCACCTCTTATTCCAAATTTACATTCTTTTACGACATTCTTCGTAATGGCTGTAGTTCTTTTGTCATTGATATATTGTTGTAGAAACGCCCCAGAACCTCTATACTGATTCTGGGGTACCTGGGCATATACTGTACTGGTGGACTCTCACTAACTTAGGGAACCTTGACTGTCCCTGGGATATACAAATCCCTATGCCATGATTTACCTTTCTGGTCTGTGCTGAAGCAGGGAAGCCTGGCGGTGAGTCATGTAACTGTTTTCAAGGGAGGATTTTGACCGGAGTGATGTGTCTATATGTCCCCGAGAATATGACCTTATTCCCGGATACATTTTTGGGGTAAACAGCAACTCTGGGCCCCTACTACCTAGGCACAATCTGACAATAATTTTATCGCAAAACCCCCTTGAAACTCCTAGCCTGAGAAACTAGACTGGTCAGTGTGACATTGAGGGGGTAACCAGGCTCACTAATAAAGGTAAAGCCACGTGGTGGGGTCCTAGAAAGACCGGATCCCCCAGAAGTGGGTGAGTAAATACCTGTATGTTACTATTGTCAGGCTCTTTGGATTTGCCAGGTGCTCTATAAAGTTATTATAATAACAGCATTGTGATGGTGAGAGGGTAACCAGGCTCACACATAAAGTTAAAGCCCACATGGTCGCCCCTGAGTCACATGGTGGGGTTCTAGATTGTCAGCTTTTGGACCTGGCTGTCATGTATGTACTGCTATTGCCACACTCTCTCACACAGACCTTTACACTCTCACACAGATTGTCACACTATCTCACAGACTGTCACACTCTCTGTTTCAAAAACTTACACACTCACACAGACTGTCACATGCTCTCTCACAGACTGTCATGCTGTCTCTCACACAGACTGACACACTCTTTCCCAGTTGAAGGCCTCAGCCAGCACCAGTATAACGTTACCCGGAGGTGGCAGCTCTGTGACTTTCATTTGCATTTCCAAATAACTTTGATGAAGAGAACATTTCATTTGGAAAGATTCAAATGTGATAGATGACATTAATACTCCCAGCAGGATCGGGTGATATGAGGAGATGCTGTTATTATAATAACGTTATAGAGCACCTGGCAAAGCCAAAGAACCTGAATATAATAATATACAGGCATTTACTCACCCACTTCTGGGGGGACCCGGGCTTTCTTGTCTCAATTTCATGCTCCAAAGCAGAAAGGGGTTAAGAAAATGAACACTGGACAATCAGCAAAAGTACTCGGACCAGACTACACATGGCACTTATTGAACACACCCCACCTTGTAAAATGCTTCAGTCACTTCTCACAATGGAGCATTAAGACGGGGATCCTAAATTGAGTATGTTTTGGGTAGTTTACTCAAGTGACTGCCGGCAGGTGTTATCTAGTTCCCAATGACATGGAGACAAACTCCTATTTAATATATAAATAATACAAAAGAAAAGGAAGCAGGCTCCAAAAATCAAAACAAATGGTAAATTACACAGCGCTGTGAGCCAGTACCTCTAAATGAGTCGGGATGATACTCTGTGGGTCTGAGTTCCAGCGTTAGTTACAGGAGTACAATGTGTGGTAATCCGCGCTCGTGCTGTCCCAATGTGTAAATAAGTGAAACTGCTTGAACGTGAAGGTTTGAGCTATCTTGGCTTTGATCTGGTCACTTTACACTGGAGAGGTGGGAATTGGATTCCGGAGATCTCCCAGAGAGAGACCTTCTGGATCCATAAATTGAGAAAACTTAAACCATTGGGGTCTCAATATTGATATCGATCTGATCTTTTTAAATTAAATTGAATAATTTTTAGCTTATTGTGCCTTTTTTTATATATATATTTTATATATTTTTATAAATATTTTTAAATATTTTTTAATATTTTTGGGATATTTATTGGTATTCTTAATATATAATGTATATGTTTATGTTCACACGTGTGTATGTGTATTTTCACACGCTTATGTATGTGTACATGTGGTAATGCATAGATCAATTGAATTTATATTTTTGTGTCTATTTGCTACTAATTATTTTTCTCCTCCTAGATCCTCTATTCCTCATTATTATTCCACTTTTCTGTAGATACTATATATTTTCTGTAAATATGGTATTTACATTGTCCATTTAACTAAGTGTAGTTGTGTTTAGTATGCACTAGGGCTGCTAGCCAATCATCTCTGTTCCCTTGCGCCGTGACGTCGACGTTTTGGGACTATTTATTTTGGACAGACTACCCATAGATCCGTACACCCCTGAAGAAGTCCGGTCGTTTCCGGATGAAACGCATAGGGGTTTCTGGCGTGCACCCTGCGGATTCTGCATTCTCTGAAATCGTGGATTGCTGAGATCGTTTGTGGACACGACTGAGGGTTGCTGCATTTTCCTGCAAACTGGATCGCGTGCCTGCTGCCATTCCTGAGCTTTGCGGAGGTCTGACTGATTCTAGCAGCGGATGCCGCTTGGCGGAGAGCACCCGTGACGTCAGACGCTGTCCCCAGATACGGCAGTGAAGACTTCACACACAGCACTTATCCACGCTTCACACTACGGGACCCAGAGTGGTCAATCTGCTTATTTTATTTGTGAGCATGTGAGTGCATTGTAGCTCATGGATCTCTACTGTCAAGCACCTGAAGCAGATCATATCCGCGCCAAAATGCTGCTAAATGTAGTGTATGAACCTCTTCCTGGTAATGTATTAAATAATTAAAGCATTCCCACCTACGTCATCGCGCTACGTGATTTTGGCGCGAAAATCGCCGATGTACAACCTGATTGGTCGCAGCTCTCAGCGAATAGAGCGGCTTTGTGCATTTGGTCTCCCACCGGGATACCAGAGATATCTGGGCTATTCCTAATGTGTGCCGCCAAGGGCTCAATACATAAGGCGAACAGTAATGGCGACAGCGGGCACCCTTGACGAGTTCCGCTTTTGATTTCAAACTGTTCTGAGGGGAAACCTTGATATCTCACTCTTGCTGTGGGGTTTTTATACAATGCCAGGATGGCCTGCAGGAGGCGTCCCTCAAAGCCAAATGCTCTCAGTGTTTCCGATAAGTAGGGCCAATCTATTCGATCGAAGGCTTTCTCAGCGTCCAGACTTAACACCATGGAGTGAATTTTTTCTTTTTGGGCCAGATCAATTAGGTCAATGATTCTCCTGGTGTTATCTGCCGCTTGTCTACCTCCGATAAACCCTACTTGATCCGTGTGTATTAACCCGGGAAGAACACTACCCACCCTGTTGGCTATAAGTTTAGAGTATAT
>WSYH01010405.1:0-23322 GCA_036426205.1 Ascaphus truei | reverse complement strand
TTATTTAGGGGTGGTTTAGGGGTTGTTGCTGTAATACATGTAATATATATCATATATATATATATATTAATATCTATATACTATACTCTATATCTATATATACTATATATATTATCTTATATATATTCTACTATATTATCTATATATATACAATACACCATACATATTACATACATACATACATACATATATAATATAAACACTGGCGACACACTTAATCGCAGTGCGGCCAGATCCGCAAGCCGGGGATTTCCCGGCTTGCTAGTGGCCGCCCCTCGGTCTTCGGGAGCCTGCGCCCCCTGCACGCGCGTCCAGGGCTCCCCGAGGGAGCCCTGGTGTCCCCGATGTGGGGGACGGCGGCAGGGGGTTCCGGGGGACCCGGAGGACCCGGCAGCGGTGGAGAGCGCCCCGATTGGAGGGCGCTCTTCCGCTGCTTCGGGCGCGCTGTCACCCTCCGCGCGCGCCAGGCTACTGCTGCGGCTAGACGGGCAAATGCTCGAATAAACTTGGCCCAGCATATATATATATTATATATATATTTTTTTATTATATATATATATTATTGTTTTATATATATATTATAACGTTTCGGTCCTACATGCGGGACCTTTCTCAGGTGATGTGAGAAGGTCCCGCATGTAGGACCGAACGTTGGTATTATGTCTTAACAATACAAAGTTTTTTGACCATCCATTAAAGTGCTGCCTCTTGATATGTCTCATACACGGTATCGTATTGCCATTTATTCTCTACAGGATTTGCACACATCACCTTGATTTACCTGACGGAGTGCTTTTGTTCTTGTCTATAGCTTATATATATGTAACGGTATTTCTGGCCCGGCCTGACTCACCCAATCTCACATTGGCCCCTGTGGTCTAACCGGTCCCCATACGTGTGGTAGTGTCGGGTGGTGCACCTGTTGGCAACAGGACTCCTGAGTCTCCCGCATGATGGTGTGTGGGAGGACCTGTCCAGACAGGCAGCTGAGGTAGTGTGCGGAGTCTCACCTAGTTCCAGTGCAGCGCCTCCACCTCATCAGGTCCCTGCGTCCGCATGGGGATGGTCCTGGTGAGGAACTCCTCGGTGGTGCAACTCCTGTGTAATCATACTCTCACACACAGGGGTCTTTGATCAGCTCCATCTTTATTGTACAGGTGGGCATAGCTGCCCTCCACAATGGGGTTGTACTCAGCCAATCATTTTCCAGCCGCTTCCCTTTGGTAGGTATTTCTCCTAAAATAGGGATTCACTGCTCTGTGCCAGGTCCCTGGACACAGACTCCTATATCAGCTACTATAACATATTCGTCCACTAGTCTCTGAACTCTGCAACACACCTTGCAAGAACTTGAACTCCTTCCTCAACTAACTGTTAGTCACCGTGCTGTGCCTTATGAACTTCTGAGGCTGACACACCTCTGACATCACTAACCATGGAGTCAGAGCATGTGACCAGTCCCATCCATACCACGGCACCCCACCAGGGTGTGAGGGAAAAACCTCCATGTATTACTGCTGGCATGCCCACACTTACCAGGCCTTGCTGCCAGCAGAGAGTGACTGTAGGCATTTTACATGACCGCTACATATATATAGATCATGAAGGGGTTAAGCCTCCGTTACCCCCCCCTCAAGCCCTAAACAGCCACAAGGGCCAAATACCCCCTCACCCCCCCTGCTACCCACAATAAACCTAGCATGGCTGGTTAACCCCTTCATTACCTTAGCTTTATAGCCGCTAAGGTTATGAAGTGGGCTTTAAATGCATTTTTCCTGCCTCGGATGCATGCTGGGGGGGCTCCATTGCTGCTATTAATGGGTATCAGCTCCGGAGACCTCCGGCATCAATCCCAGGCAAGAAAAGGCCTGATTTTTTCTAAGTGCCGTTCCGCCTCTTACCGCATGACCCCGGTAATATTGAATACTGTAGTCGGTATGAACGCGGTATGAACGCGGTATGAACGTGGTATGAACGGGGTGAAGTGCGTAAAGTGCGTGGCATCTGAAAATAATCCCGGAAAAATGCGGTGATGTTGGAGAATAAAAGGGGCAATGGCTGTACTGGATGAACTCGCGTGGCAAAGACCTGACCACCATGGATCTCAGTAAAGGTTACTGGCAGATCCCCTTCACCCAGGAGGCTAGGGAGAAGTCGCATGGCATTACCTCGTGTGTGCCTCTATGAATTCTTAGTGATGCCATTCGGGATGAAGAATGCCCTGGCTACCTTCCAACGCCTGTCAATCAGTAACTGAGGGTATGCAGGGGTTTGCAAGGGCATACCTGGACGACATTGCAGTGTTTAGCAATTTGTGGGACACCACATTTAGTTCATGTAGCTGTGTTTCTAGCCAAAATCAAGGAAGCTGGACTCACATTGAAACCCACCAAGTGCTTAGTAGGGATGGCAGAAGTACTGTACCTAAGGCATGGTGGGTGGCGGCTCCTCAAACCAGGGCCAGCCAAAGTGGAAGCAATAGTGCAGTGGCCCGTTCCAATACCAAGAAGCAGTTAAGGCTTTTCTTAGGCACCGCAGTCTACTACTGAAATTTTGCTCCTCAGTACAGCACCGAAGCTAAGCCCCTGACTGACTTGACCAAAAGCGACTGTCTGTGCTAGTTGTCTGGTCTCCCATCTGTGAAGTCGCATTCCAGGCATTGAAGACTGCACTGGCCTGTGCACTTATTCTGCTGCACCAGACTACTCCAAAAAGATTTTTGGCGCAGACCGATGCCTCGGACTATCGCATCGGCGATGTACTCAGCCAAGTAGGGGAGGAGGGCAGCAAACATCCAGTGTTTATCTGGCAGAAGTTGCTGCCGAGAGAGTATGCCACCATTGAAAAGGAGTGTTTGGCGATCGTGTGGGCTCTGAGAAAACTTAGCCCTATCTCTACGGTACCCATTCACTATGATAACGGACCAAACCCGTTAAGTTGTATTAAAAGGGTGTCCGGGTGAAAATGCCAAGTTATTGTGCTGGAGTCGTGCTTTGCAAGAATTTGACTTTAACATCCAGCATAAGAAAGCAGTGAAGATGGCAATGCGGATGGCCTTTCCCGCCAGGACATACTTGCGAACTAAATCCTCAAGAACTGATCTTGGGCCAGCTCAACCACCGGACAAGGTGGGTCGGGGCAGAGCCTGTCCTTTGAGTGTGGGGAGGTGTGGCGGTGAAGGGGTTAACCAAGCCAATAATAAAGGTCTTATACCCAACTGGTTACCCTAAACCTTGTGGGAATGAAGGGTTATTTTGTTGTCCCACAATGCCATGTTTTCCCTATACATCCCCTGTAATGTCCCTGTTTTACAGCTCAGAAAACCTGCAGTCCTATGAATGTATGTTCAATGTGCAAACTTTATTCCAATCAAGGGGGTGCTTCTAGCGCTGTGTCCAAGCGTTATTGAATAAGTGCATCTGTGGTAAGCGGCTCCATTGAAGCTCTGTATCCCTTCCTAACCGCAAAACCCTCCGGGAAGTCTTAACCACAAACTCAAGTGGATCAGTGGTTCACAGTCTAGTGAAGTGCAGAATGCAGCAATGTATCCTGCGGTCTCGTTAATCAATTAAGGTCAAGTGTGTGAGTGTTCTGCAGTTAACCGATTCCGGCAAGCAGTGATACATTGTATGCTATAGCTCAAACCGCAAACCACAACTCAGAGCCTATTCAATTAAGTAGCTAACTTTTGTTGAAGGAGCTAGCACTCTAATTTTTGGAATACTGATAGTTGAGAATGTAACATTCCCATACATGTTGTTTTTTTATCACCCACACATACAGAAAGTACATAGATATAAAATAAACTGTGTTTCAGTTATTTTTAAAATGTAAAGGCAGGAACCCTTTCCTGTCAGCCCGGCAATGAATCCATTAACATGTCAATATGTTAAGGATGAATGAGCTGAGGAAATTTTCAGCTCCATACTCATGGGCACCCTGCTGAGCTGGTCCTCAGTGTCTAGAGAAGTCCGGAGTTAAAAGCCTCAGAGACCCTAGGTGTTAGGGCGGACGGATTATTGCAATGTACCAGATATCGGTGCAAAGTATGGGCTATCAACACTTGGTAGCCAAACACCAGACTTACTGTTGCCCAGGTAAGGGGTAGACCATGTATGCTAAGGAGCTCAGGTGTGAGGTTAGCGCCTGTTCCATGCAAACCGGGAAGCAACTTCTGCCCTTTTGAAGAAGTACTGGCAAGCGGGGATAAGTGGGAGAAATGTTCACACGGGCGGATTGGTTGTGCATGTTAGACATAGACCCCCAACCCCATATAAATGCCTGCTGGCCAGTCCCTAGCAGATTCACCTGATTCATCTCAAATTTGACCAAGTTCCAGCGTTAGCGGTTCAGGAGTGTGAGGCTTTAATAATATCATAACCAAGGATTGTACCCCTCTTCTGGAATTCGTTAGAGCTAAGGGTTCCCGAACGAACCCTGTAAGGACTGAACAAACTTTTCCTTTTGGTGGAAATATAGGGTGGCAACTTGTGCCCCTAACCAGGAAACTGCTAGACGGATCATTTTGTGCACCCCCTTGCATGCATGAGGGGTGCCAGAGACTTGTTTCATTCCAGGGAAAATTGGTTTTGTTCCCCCATCCCAATAATTGTTTAATTGATTGTATATTGTGAAGATTTGTGTGTCTGTCTGAAAATAAATAAATTACAATATTTTTATCCCAACTTGTGTGCTCAGGGCAGAATCCTGGTATTAATTTGTGTATAGTCTTGGTCTCCCCGCGACAAGCTTATTTACTGGTGGCAGCGGTGGGACGCTGACTGACCATGTGTATGGTCCCCTGCGGGATTCTATAACATAGTGGGAGAAACTCGTAGATTGCGAGCTCTCTAGACAAGTGATAACTACCACACTTCACAAGAAGCACAGGATAATTCACCTTGCCCTTTGCCCATACCCCTGTACTACACATCCCAACATGAGTAACCGTTCAGAAAGGTACCGATCCTGGGACCGAGCTCGATCGTGCAGAGATGTGAGGGCTATGGATTGCAGACGGATGGCCGATCAAGCTGCAACTGTAGGAGGACTTGGAGAATTATGGAGCAGAATGGCTCCAAGGAGGGGCCTGGCCCCTTGGCTCTGTGGCACGGACACAAATCATCCCGAGTGCAGCAGGTCGATCCACTCCAGCTCTGCAAGGACATAGGGAGGGAGCAAGTGACCACCTGAATAAGGGTGGCTTGGCGCCAGTGGGTGCGGAGGAGGTAGTCACTTGTGGCTACTGGACTTACCACCAATGGGCTCACAGTGCTCCTAACTGCATTGGGAGAAAAGGCTACCACAGCGGAGCGGATACAGATGCTGGACGCAGTGCATGGTAATGCCCCTCATCCCTACCTTGTCAACGGGAACACGTCATTCTCTGGTGGGACCACCACAACTTCAGCATGTTCGTGGATGGCATGGACAGCACTTTTTCCCTCACTTGCTGTCTCTGTAAGTTTCCCTCAAACCTCTTAGATTGTAAGCTCTTCAGGCAGGGATTTCCTTTCCTATTGTTTGATTTTGCTGCACTTTAGTTTTTAATTCCCTGTACTGTTCTCTCTGTGAGCACTGAGTACATTTCTGGTCTATATAAATAAAAACATACAATACAACACATGGATAAAATAGATGCATTTCTAAATGAATTTGAGATGCAGTGTTCTCCGGTAAAGGTTCCCACGTCGACATGGTGCTGAGACTGCGTCCGTTGCCGGGAAAGCCAAACAAACTGTGCAGTGTATTCCACGCATGGATGCCGATGACTACGGTCATGTAAAGTGTATGCTGCTACCCAGTTGCCCCACCCCAGAAGCCTACAGGGGCAAGTTCTGGACTGGGAGAAGTACCCTCGAGAATCCTATGTGGACTAGGATCCCACATGGCTTTTCAGGGGACCCAGTGGGTGGAGGGGTACGAGATCACCAAGTTTCACACACAACTAGACTTGATGTTACAAGAGCAGCTACTGCAGCAGCTTCCTCGGACGTGAGGGCATGGGTTTTGACCACAAACCAAAGACCCATGTTGATGCTGCGAGGATGGCGGACAAGTATGTGGCCAGCAGGGCCCTAATGAATAAGAGAGGGCGCTCCCAAAGATGTGGCTACCCCGACCACAGGGAGTCAAAACAACCCCTCAGTGGACCCACAAGCCTGCAGCAGTTGGCGATGCACATCCCAAGCTGCAGAATTTAGATAAAAGAGCATAGTTTTTCCTGCAACAAGGTCGGTCACCTCAGGCCAGACTGCCCGGACCATGATAGGTTCGAGGGACCCAATGCAGGGCAACGATCACAAGCTGTGAGGCCGTCACCCATGTGCATCTGGCAAACACCGGAGCGCAAGCACAGCCATGGAATCAACCCACAGAGGGATGTCCATGGGGAACCTGCACTTGCCACCTCGGGACCAGCAGCGGAGATCGAAGGACATAAGGTTGTGTCAGTGAGGATACAGCCCCAGTGTGCCGGCAGAAGAATCTGCGGAGGGTGATTACGGGGACCGGCAAGTGGACGCTTGCTGGACTCCAGTGCCACCGTTACCGGTACGCCCCTGATATGGTGCGGCCAGGGGATTTCTCCCGGGACCAGGATGCAAGTGACCATGCCAGATAGAGGACTGCGGTCGCTCCAGATTGCCCGGTCTTTCTTGGATTGGGGTGTGCCGGTCTGGCATGAGGGAGGTGGGGGTTTGCCTGGGTTAGATCCGCAGTTTGTCCCAATGACTTGGGCATGTTACCTGTTTGTTCACTCAGAACTGGCTCCTGTTGCAGCAATTCCTAGGAGCTACATCGGAGATCACCACAGAATAACCCTGTCCCTCTGCATTTGGGACCAATGTTTCAGCGGTCTCTGAGGAGACCAGACAGGTAAGCCAGACTCCTGAGTCGCGACCTGTGACTGACTTACTGTTCCCTTATATTTTCCTGTTTCCCCTGACTTAGAGACTAAGGGTGGATGGTTAGTGTTAGAGACAGAGTTTAGGGATGCAGTGAAAGCTGACCCCAGCTTAGAAGGCATGAGACTGTGGGGCATGAGTCTCGGGAAAGCAGGGGGGAGTCAGGCCACTTACTGTGGCACAGGCAGGCTCTGGGGTAGGGAGCCGGGACCTACCAGTTTAGACGTAGTCTGGACAGGTAGGAGACATTAGTGGGACCCAGGAGTTGTAGGCAGCAAGGATTGCTGGAAGCCACTCCATTTCACTAACAGGCATCAGGGGGGTCACTCAGATGAGAAACCTGCTGTTGCAGACTTACTCATTGCCGAAGGCATAATGGCAGGGACAGAGATTTGCCCACCCCGTGATGCCTGCCCAGCCAGAGGGTAAAGCAGGTGATTATGGGCAGGTGCACTGAACCTGTTACCAGGAATGGGGCACTAGTTCAGGGGGGTAGCTAAGGCAGTGCTAAGGATTTTTGCTAGGACAGGTTCACCTAGAGGGTGCTAGCGGGATAGAGGGTGCAGGTGAATAGGCAGCCGGAGCAGTATCCAGGGCTAGGTCAGGACAGCATGGGGTTCTGTTCCCAAGACGCACCAGGCAGAACACATATTGCAGATCCCCTGTGCTGCCAGGTAATCTGCGTCCTCTGTATAGGTTGCCTATGTGTTATCAGAAGAGGAGAAGGGCAGTGTAGAGAGAGGGGGCTAGGAAGGAGTAGCCTTCATCACTCCGAATGTTCTGGGAGTCTTTCATGCTGCCATTCAGGGTGAGGAATGCCCTGGCTGCTGCCAACGCCTGGTCCCCAGGTACTGGAAGGGAGTGTGTGAGGTAAGGGCATACCTGTGGCAGATAGTTGCATTTCCACAGACATGGGTTTTGCATCAGGGCAGGGTAGGCCGCAGGCTAGCCAGAAGTGTGGAGGCAGGCTTGCATTAAAACCCACCAGGACTTAGCAGGATGGCAGAGGGGTTGTATCTGTGGCATGCGAATGCGGGGAGGGCAGCTGCTATGGTAGCCAGGTTATCCCCAGCCCATGTGCTGTGACCTGAACCCTTACTGACTTGACCCAAGAGCAACTGTCTTGCTGTTGTCTTGTCTCCCCTGTGTAAGTCACCTTCCAGGCACTGAGATGCAATGGCCGGTGCCCTCTCCCAGCCGCACCAAACTACTTCAAAAACTTTTTGTGTAGCCCGGCGTGCCTCAGACTATAGCATCGGGCGCTTTACTCAGCCAAGTGGGGGAGGAGGGCAGTGAACAGGGCAAGAGCAGATGGCCTTTCCCACCAGGACATCTCAGGACTAGAAAACTAAAGAGACTAGCTGCAGGCCAGCCCAACAAACCGTGGTCGGGGCAGATCCTGCACTTTGAGTTGGGGGGGGGTGTGCGATAAGGGGTATATCAGGCCCTAATAAATGCATTATACCCGGATGATTAACCCAAATCGCATTGGGACTAAAGGATAACTGTATGTGGCAACCACACTGCAATGTTTTACCCTACACCATCTTTATTGTCCCCATTTAGCTGCGTGATAGTAATATATGTGAACTGGCCAATTGGTTTTGAGACACAAAGGGGAGCTGCGAGCGCTAACCAAGCAGTGATTGAAGAAGCGTGGCTATGTATGGGTGCCTCTTTGAAACATAGATATCACTTTCCAAGCTCTCGACCTCGTAACCGCAAGGTTAATTGGTTAAGTGGTTTGCGGTCTAGCTGTGGTGTTGTGGTTCTTGTGAAAATGTATCAGCCACCTTGTTAGCTTTTTAACTTGAAAGGGGGAAAGTAAATTGACGTGAGAAGTGGGTCAACCGCAAACCACATCATAACCTGCGTTCAATTAAAATAAGCGAACTCGGCAATCGAATAAGCTGAGCACTACTATATTTGGAGTTGGCAGTGAGGAATAAAAACCATACACACACATTAAAGTTTTAAAGTAGCTGCAAAGCAGAACATACTTTTAATTAAACTGTATTGTACTATGTTTTAAATGTAAAGACAGAAGTTTTTTCTGTCAGCCCAGGAATAAATCCTTTAACATGTCAAATATGTTAAGGATGAATAAACTGAGGAATTTTCATCTCCTACTTCAGAGGCACTCTGCAGAGTGGGGCTTCAATGTCTATAGAAAGTCCGGATTTAAAAGCCTCAGCATCTACTGTAGGTGTTAGGGATGCCGGATATTGTGAGTGCCAGATACCGGTGTAAAGTATGGGTACTTCACAATGGTGGGCCAAGCCCCAGACTCAGAGTCGCCAGGTAACGGGCTTATCCCCGGTATGCTAAGGAGCTCAGATGTAAAGTTGACACATGCTCCGTGCAAACCGCGGAGCAGCGCCTGCCCTTCTTGCGAAGTACTGGCAAGTAGGGGGACAGTGGGAGAAATTGTTCCCACGGGCGCGGGATTGGCTGAGCATGTTCGGAATAGGACACTGAACCCTATAAAAATAAAGAAAAAATAAAAGTGGCGCTAGCCCTATTAATGAGTGTGTAATAAATAAAAGTCCCGCATGGCTTGTGTCCCAGGAGGTATTCAAACCTCTCCTTATATAAGATTGTGAGAAAATAAGTGTCCTCAGCAGCGCCTGGTCTTATTGCCCTTTTCTTCCTTATGTAGAAAAAAGACAACACAAAAAACAAAAAAACACCACACCAAGTGGTATAATAGGGCGTCTAGCGATCTGTATTCAAGTGGAAATCAGTATTATCTATAGAGGAATAGAGAACTTGACACTTGCCTTGTATTTGTTTCCCGTATGCAATACTCCTGCTATTCGTCTTCTGCTGTACCTTAAAGTGTAAGAGTAGGGCATAGGGTGGGGATAATCTCTTCATGTATTTATTTATTTATTTAGATTCATTTATTAATTGTGCTGCTGCTGCAAGTCCTAAACTCACACCAAGGGCCAAACACCCCCCTCACCCCCAATAAAAAAAATTCACGCACATCAGCCCCACAATTAATAAATAAATCTAAATAAATAAATAAATACATGAAGAGAAATAAATATATACTGTACAGTATATACTGTATATATACTGGATATATATATACAGTATACAGTATATACACTGGCGACACACTTAATCGCAGTGCGGCCAGATCCGCAAGCCGGGAGATTTCCCGGCTTGCTAGTGGCCGCCCTGGTGTCCCGCGATGTGGGGGACGGCGGCAGGGGGTTCCGGGGGACCCGGCAGACCCGGCAGCGGTAGGGAGAGCGCCCCGATCGGAGGGCGCTCTTCCGCTGCTTCGGCGCGCGCCCGTCACCCTCCGGCGCGCGCCAGGCTACTGCTGCGGCCAAGAACGGGCAAATGCTCGAATAAACTTGGCCGCAGCAGTATAATAACAATCCCTATACCGTACATATACAGTATATACTGTGTACAGTATATATATACTGTATACATATACTGGGGGGGCTTTAAACAATGCTGTGTATAATGTATAAGGTTTTTTACAATTACTGTAGATAGATGTAATCCTTGGTATTGTAAGGGTTAGCTTTGGTTTTAAATTGTGTTTTCTGGTTGGTACTTACTGTACAGTATATATTGACTTTTGTTTACTTGATTGGTTATATATATAGTATACAGTTTACAGTATATACACACAGATGATGAACCAATATACAAATACAGTACATTAAGATGGTTCAAAAAACTTTGTAGTTTAAGAATAATAACCAACACGTTTCGGTCCTACATGCGGGACCTTTCTCACATCACCTTGAGAAGGTCCCGCATGTAGGACCGAAAGGTAATATATATAATATATATATATATATATATATATATATATATATATATATATATATATAATATATATATATACTGCTGCGGCCAAGTTTATTCGAGCATTTGCCCGTTCTTAGCCGCAGCAGTAGCCTGGCGCGCGCCGGAGGGTGACAGGCGGCGCGAAGCAGCGGAAGAGCGCCCTCCAATGGGGCGCTCTCCCTACCGCTGCCGGGTCCTCCGGGTCCGGAACCCCCTGCCGCCGTCCCCCACATGCGGGACACCAGGGCTCCCTCGGGGAGCCTGGACCGCGTGCAGGGGGCGCAGGCTCCCGAAGACCGAGGGGCGGCCACTAGCAAGCCGGGAAATCTCCCGGCTTGCGGATCTGGCCGCCTGCGATTAAGTGTGTCGCCATGTTGTATATATATATGTATGTATGTATGTATGTATGTAGTATGTATGTATGTTATGTATATATATATATCTATACTATATATATATAATTATATATATATATATATAACGATATATATATATATATATATATATCTATATTATATCTATATATTATATTATACATGTATACAGCAACAACCCCCCTAAACCCCCCTAACATACACATACAGTATAGAATGGGCACAATTACATTATTCCACAAATTTTATTTACATTTTAAATACATTAAGAAGAATAAATAAATAAATACATATTGCACTCACACTTGTCCGTCGGCCACGATGAAGGCATCCTCATCTTCATCACCGTCCATGCCCCCTCCGATTCTGCAAAAATGAACGAATAAAACACGCCAATTTACAATAATGTCCCCTAACCCCTTAATACCATAGCGGTGATTAACCGCTACAGTCGTTAGGGGTTAACCCACCCTCACCCACCCACTCAGGAGACCTACATACCCTCCCCCACTAACCCCCCACCCCGTGAGGCCTAACCACCCTCACCCACTACCCAGCCGGAAGGCCTTCCCACATAAACTTGGGCCAATACCCCCTCCCTCACCCCAGTACCACAAATAAAAACAATACACAGCCCCACAATAAAACATCATTCTATTTATTAAAATACATAACCCACCCCCTCGTGCCCCCCCCATAAATTCATAATTATTCTTTACTACAGAGTTCATACACCCAGGCCCACTTGAGTCCCGTGGGCCCGACGGGTCACCTCACAGACCTACAGGTTACCAGCAACTTGTTTCTACAGGTTCTGGAGGCCTGTTGTGGGTCCCACCAGGTGCTATGGCCCACATTTGGTGTCCGTGGGTACCTTGGGCCACAATTTGGTCCCACGGTAGGTCGCGGATATCTGGGGGCCCGGGTCAGACCCACAGGTGTCTGAGGGGCCTCGGGTGGTTCCCACGGGGGTCTGGGGACCCACGGGTGGGCATACGGGTCCGCGGTGCCCCCACAGATGTGAGGCCACGGTTCATCCCCGCACCATACGGGTCCGCGGTGCCCCACAGATGTGGGGCCACCTGTTCTTCCCCGCAGGGGTCCCCCGTGGACCACGCAGCCTGATACCCGTGAGATACCGAGGATACCTCAAGTGGTCTCCAGAGGTCTCTTGCAGAACCAAAAGGAACAAACCCTGAATTTAAAAAAAATAAACCTGACCTACACATTAAATAAATCAATCCACCCCCCTCCTCCCAACACATAAGTACAATAATGTTCAAAATAACTATTATCCAAATAGGGATAATAGATTATCTGCCCATTATTAAACACAGTAAGTACATACAGTAATAACATACATAAAAGTTCTACTGACCTCATCAATAAGAAGCCACATCGCCAGCAAATCCTGTCCCGTTGCCAAAAATACATAGCAATACATTGCAATTACATTCAGATATCAATTAACCCTTAATCATGTTATCGGATAATAACCGCAAAGGTAATCAAGGGGTTAAGCCTCCCGGTCCGATAGCCACCCTTCACCCATCATTTATACAGTGGCTCATCATGCAACTATATATATACACACACACAAATAAAAAAAAAGATAAAATATAGAAAAATATTATAATATAAAATATATATATATATAGATAATATATATATATATATATATATATATATATATATTTATATAATATATATATATATATATAGTGCAGAATAAAGTAGTTCTTCAGTATTCGGTGATACCTTTTTTATTGGACTAACAATTTATGTCATAGGACAAGCTTTCGAGAGTTATCCTCTCTTCTTCAGGTCAGGCAATACTGATATACAAGGTTCAATGGCTAAAACAGTGTGGAGAGAGGGGAAAAAAACTCCTTCTCCATCAATTAAACTCAAAATGGATTATTCGACAAACCTAGTAAACTTTCGTATATTTACAGTAACACTGAAAGATGGCAAACTACACACATCGTTTACAAGAAAACTACTGACAGATGCAGTTACCTCCACAACTCCAGCTTCATCCCACTCATACCAAACAAGGTATCATACACAGTCAGGCTATAAGATACCACCGCATATGCTCTGACACTGAACAGAGAAACAGGCATCTCACAAACCCTGACCGAATGTTCAGACAGAAGGGATACAAACCAAAGACCATTGCCAAAACTATTATATCTGCAATAAAAGCCCCACGAGAAAACCTGCTACAATACAGACAGAAAGACCTACCACACGCATACCACTAGTGACCACATACAACCCTACCCTAGAGGGTATACGAAAAATAATCAAAGATCTGCAACCCATGCTGACAGAGGATGCGACATTAAAATAAATATTTCCCAAACCTCCCATTCTTGCAGTCCGGCAACCACCAAACCTCAAACAGAAATTAGTCAGCAGAAAACTACACAACGATTTTAAAGACATGGATAATGGCACAAAAACGTGCGCAACAAACGCTGCAAACTCTGCAAACCTATTTGCCAGGATCCCACAGCCAGTCACAACCATAGAAATTCAATGTTAAAGGTTCATACAGCTGCACATCCAGGAATTTAGTGTATATAATTCAGTGCAACAAATGTGACCAAGGTTGCTAATTGGGGAAACCAGCCAAAAACTACAAGGAAGAATGAATATGCACAGACACTCTAATCCATCACGAAGAAGGAAAGTACTGCCTCACCTGGGGGACATCACTTCTCACAACCAGACATCCATAAATGATCTAAATCAAAATCCTCAATGGAATGTTTAAAAGCACCAAGAAAAGGAAAATATTGAACTCAGAATGATAAGACTCTGACACCAAAACCAAAGGACTTTATGCGGACATGGGTTTTCTCACACCCTATCAAAATTGCTTGTAATTATCCTGCTTGCCTCTATTCTATCCATACTTTCTCTCCCCCCCAGTATCCCTCCCCTCCCCACCTTTCTTTGACACTGTCCCTTGGCTTCAAAACACTTAACACCCTACCTTATCTACAGTCATATCTGTTGTTTTTTTCCCCCTCTCTCCACCCAGTTTTAGCCATTGAACCCTTTGTATATCAGTATTTGCCTGACCTGAAGAAGAGAGGATAACTCTCGAAAGCTTGTCCTATGACATAAATTGTTAGTCCAATAAAAAGGTATACACCGAATACTGAAGAACATAATTTTTCTGCACTATCGCAACTGGATAACTAACACGGCTATTTTGCTTTATATATATATATATATAAAAGAAGAAAAAAGCGCCCAACCTAGTGCATCTGTGCAAAAAATAAATTTATTCCCATAAAAGGCTCATAAAATGAACTCACACACATAGAATATATACAAGCATGTTATGAGATAATCAGTATTGCCTGACCTGAAGAAGAGAGGGAAACTCTCGAAAGCTTGTCCTAGACATAATTGTTAGTCCAATAAAAAAGTATCACCGAATACTGAAGAACTAATTTATTCTGCACTATCGCAACTGGACTAACACGGCTATTTTCTGCTTTTAATATATATATATAAAAAGAAGAAAAAAAGCGCCCAATCCTAGTGCCTTACTGTGCAAAAAATAAATTTAATTCCATAAAAGGCTCATAAAATGAACTCACACACATAGAATATATACAAGCATGTTATGAGATTACTCATGCTCCAAGGGATCAGGAAATGCAGCTTGTCTGCTGTACTGCTCCGTGACTCCACTGTATCCAATATGGCCCTCGTTGTTCACCGCCAGCAGGAACTCAACGATATCAGGCTCTCCACAAACTCCTCTCCCGGGAATACACCAACAGATGATTTTTGGTCCCACCGGGGGCGATGGATGACGGAACAGCGGATGACGTCACACGGGGTAGTATGGATACCGAACAGGTTAGAATGCCGAGCAGGTATGAAAGAGGTGTTTGAAGATCCATTGCACACCTGGCCATATGCGTTTCATCACTAAACTGATTTTGCTGCCACAGCACTTGGATGCCCTGGCCAGTTAGTAATGCCGCTGCAACACAGCGGGCTCTTCGTCTGAGTGACCCCTTGATGCCCCGCCAGTGCAATGAGTGGGCTACCCGCAACAACTGCTGCAAATACTGCCAGTGGGAAACACTAGCTGTCGCTTACCGGTCCAGACCTCATCTAACCCCATGCTCTCTATACAAGAGCCCGCGGTGCCACAAGAAGTAATCAGACCTATCACCTGGCTTAAACTCGAATTCCCAAAGTCTCATGCCCTCCAAGCTGGGGTCTGATACCTACCAATACCTACACTGGGTACCTACCCTTGCCACCCGCCTGTCAAGGCTAAGTCTGGAGGACCGGGGACAGGTAATGGGAACTGTAAGTAAGGGTCAGTGTGCGACTTAGTCTGTCATACCTGTCTGGTCCCAGAGAACACGGGAACTGTAGGTCCCAAATTGCAGGGGAACATGGGGGATTCTGCTGAGATCTTGCTGACTGGCTCATGTTGATTTGCTGCAACAGGGCCAGCTCAGCGTTAACCAACACCAAACGTGCCAGGTCATTGCCAAGGAGGACCTCAGCATTTAACCAGGAATACCCCCACCTCCTCATGCCATGTCCGGCACCCCAGTCAAAAAAGACCGGGCAACCTGGAGTGACCGCGTTCCTCCATCTGTCATGGTCAATTGCATCCTGGTGCCCGGGAGCAAATCCTCTGTTCGCACCAATCAGGGGTGTACCAGGTAATTGTGACACCGGAGTCCAGCAAGCCGTCCGTTTGCCAGTCTCCGATGGTCACCCATTCGCAGATGCATCTGCCGGATATTGTTGCGTGCAATCTGACTGGTGCAACCTGATATCCTCCGATCTCGGCTGCTGGTTCCTTGGGGGCACGTGCAGGTTCTCCCATGGACGTACCTCTGTGGGTTGATTCCATGGCTGTGTTGGCTTCTCTATGTGTTCAGTCGCACATGGGCAAAAGGCCTCGCAGCTTGTGATCATTGCCCCTGATGGGGTCCCCACCGGCATTCTTGGCCTTAGGTGACCGATTTATTGCAGGAAAAAACACTGCTCTTATTGTCATGGGAGAGGGGGTTTGGCCTGGTATTAAAGGGGTTGCACCCCATATGGCCACCCCTAACCTCAATTGGGAGCAAGGGGTTAACTGGACTGCGGTCTAGTAATGTGTTTTTACCCTGCTTCAGCACCAAATGTGTATTTCCCCTGTAACAAGTATTTCCCCCATTCCAGTTGTCTGCACCAACACTACACTGGGTATCATTCGGGAGGAGAAGGGGTAATAGTTAGAAGTGATTGTGTAGCCCTTTGTTCCATTTTACCACCTTTGCAGGCTCCATTTTGCAGTTTCTCATAGGCCGCCATGCAGCTCCATACAATCCTATTGGATTCCGGCGATTTGGGCTGCTGATATCAGAGAAGACCTGCAGGTGGCGCCGAGAGGAGGAGCCAGCGGTCCGCCCTTGTAAGTCAATGGAGCCATTAATTTCAATTGGGATTCCTCGATGCCGATCTTCAGGAACGAGTTGGCAGCCATCCATACCGCAGACCACGCAGAAGCGGAACAAATCTAAAAAGAGCTTTGATCACACTAGTTCAAGTTCAAATACAATTGGATGGGAAACAGATTCTAGGACACCCAGGAATAAAATATTTTTGCCCCTAGACCCTAGGAACCCCCACACTCTACCACCACCGGGTCCGAGAATTAAGGACCCAGTAAAGGTTGTGCTCGCCACGAGGGTCGCGCACATTGACTACTAATGGTAGCGGAGGTCCATTGATCCTATGGCGGCGCCGGCCCATGCATTTCCTTGGAGGCGCGGCCATATTATTCTAATGGAAGGAAGAGCCATGTGGCTTTGGAAAATGCTAAGTCCGAAAGTGTAATAACGTGTAACCTATATCTCCGGTTTGAGTGTGAACCAGAGGGCTGGGGTTTTGGTCGCATGTAGTCAACTGCTCCGGCATGACTGCATGGCCATTCCCAGCCCTCTCCGATCAACCAGACGGAGTATGGGCAAATGTGAAAATTGTGATGTTCCCCATTGACTTCAATGGCGGAGTTGCTCCATTGAAAGCCTAAAGCGGTGGGAGCCCATTGATTTCAATGGAAGATGAAAATGCAGTGATTTCTTTCAGCTTATAGAGGAGAATCCTGCATTAAAGTTAATAGGGGATTTACTTGTTTTTGTATCTCCAGTTGGGACTATATGCAGCGTGTCCTCAGGCGTCTGTGAGGGCTTGGGATGATGATAATAAAACCCAAGACTCAACAGGAGGGCAGCGAGGCTCGCGGAGTATGACTACGTCACCAGCCGGATGCTGATGCCCACACAAGGTGCGGCAAAGACTCCGTTACGGTGGCGGTGGGCAGCCCCAGCCAAGAGGGCTGGGCAGCACTCCCCAATGGACTCCGAAGCCGACTGCGGCAGCAGTTCCACCGAGTCGGGAGAGCTCCGACATGAGCGCCGGTGCTTTACAATTGCAAACCGCACGGTCACCTCAAGCCGGATTGCTCGGAACCCCTGCGTTCCAGCAGACCCTATCAGGGGGAATGCACCCCAGCTCTGCGAAGCAGGGTAGCCTACGTGCGGATGGCTTCCACCAAGGTCCCGGGCCTATCATGGAAACAACTCCCAGCAAGACGTCCCAGGTAATGCGCGTCCCGGTTTCTTCGGTTGCCTACACGCACAGAGCGGGAGAACATCCAGCGGCCGTGATGCCGCAGACGGAGGCCGGAGCAGACACCTCACCACGGCCACCAGTCGGTGACGGCAAGCAGTCGGCTTGTCTGGATTCAGGTGCTGCAGTAACCTGGTCCGACCTGATATGTTATGGGAGAGGGGGTTTGGCCCTGGTAATTAAAGGGGTTGCACCCATATGGCCACCCCCCTGACTCACTTGGGAGGCAAGGGTTTTAACGGAACTGCGGTCCAGATCAGTAATGTGTTCTTAACCTGCTTCAGCACCCAAATGTGTATTCCCCTGTAACAATGTATTCCCCCATTCCAGTGTCTGCACCAACACTCACACTGGGATCCATTCGGGAGGAGAAGGGTTTATAGTTAGGAAGTTATTGTAGCCCTTTGTTCCATTTTCCCGCCTTTGCATGGCTCCATTTTGCAGTTCCCCATAGGCCGCCATGAGCTCCAACAATCCTATGGGATTCCGGCGATTGTGGGCCTGATATCGAGAGGATCTGCAGGTAAGCGCCCGAGAGGAGGAGCAGCGGTCCCCCATTGTAAGTCAATGGAGCATTAATTCAATGGGAATTCCTCGACGCCGACCCTCCAGGACGAGTTGGCGCCATCACATACCGCAGACCGTGAAGAAGAGGATACAATATCTAAAAAAGAGCTTTTGATAACACTAGTTCAGTTCCAATACAATTGGCATGGGAAACTTAGGTTCTAGGCACCCATGGAATAAAATTCTTTTTGCCCTAGACCCTGGAATCCCAACACTCGATCACCACGGGTCCGAGATTAAGGACCCCCGTAAAGGGTCGTGCTCCACTGAGGGTCGCGCCATTGACTCTAATGTAGCGGAGGTCCCATTGAATCTATGACGGCGCCAGCCCAGCTTTTCCATCATATGAGGCGCCGGCCATATTGATTCTAATGAGGTGAGGTAAGCGCGTGGCTTTGAAGCGCTAAGTCCGAAAGTGTATAAAGTGTATGTAAACCTATATCTTCGGTTCTGTGAGTACCAGAGGCTGGGGTTGTGGTCGCATGTAGTCACTGCTACCGGCATGACTGCATGGCCATTCCAGCCCTCTCCGTAAACCAGACGGAGTATGGGCAAATGTGAAATTTGTGATTTCCCCGTTGACTTCAAAGCGGGTTGTCATATGAAAGCCTATAGCGGCGGACAGCCCATGTGTTTCAATGGAAGAGTGAAATGCAATGATTTATTTAGCTTATAGCGGAGAATCCTGTATTAAAGTTAATAGGGGATTTTGACTTGTTTTTGTATCTCCGGTTCTGGGGGTCGTGAAGGCTGATATTGGCCACTATGGCAAGGGTCCTCCTCCGGCATGAGGACTGGCAAATTTCAGGACCCGCTCAGACCCACAGAACGGACTACTATTTAATATGTGTAGATATTAAAGAATGCCTTGTATTTTGGGTCCAGGGTAAAAGCCGGGAAGGCTAGAGCCCATATGTATGGTTAATGATCAGGGGGGAGACAAGTGGTCTACAATAAAACCCTGATCAAAGTCTCCCCCACCCTGCTTGTGTATGCTAGCACAAAAGAAAGCAGGACGTGGGTACTTGTGTAAGTGTGTGTTTCCCACCTTGGGACAAAAGTTTCCTGTCCCAAGCAGACTGGGCGACCCAGTCTTGTGGGGAGGGGGGCTAGGAAATGAGCCCCTGATTAGATAATGCCAACCCAGTGGGCAGGTATTACTTTGCCTCTCAAGTGAGGTGGCAAGGAGGGATTGGGTGCATATATTTTGTCATCCAATGTCTTGCACTCTCGTTAGGGTATGGGGCTGAAAAACTCCATATTAACGAGTGTGTAAGCTCTATGCCAGGTTGTCTTTCGTGGTCTTCGATTTTACCCAACTACTTGATGCTGATTGCTGTATGAATTTCCAATCTGTTACCTGATTGTTTCATTACCAATCCTTAACTAAGTGCTATTTACTGTCTGATTGTTATCATCTTGTGGTGTTCACTATCTAAGAAATAAACTATTCTTTATTATATCGAAGTCGTGTTCAATTCAACCCAAGATATTTGGTGTAGATTATACAATATCACAAGTACCGTAACACTCATGTCTAAACTCGCAGCTTTGGGGTGTGTTGCCTTCTGCTGCAGGCTTGTGGGTCCACTGGGGGGTGATTTGGCCCCCTGGCCAGGCTGGCCACATCTGTGGGAGACGTTTCATATTCATCCAAGCCATGCTTGGTCAATACTCGTCTGCCATCTCACTTCATCACACATGGTTTAAGGTTTATGGTCAAATAACTCATGCCTCATTCGATGCGAGGGAAGCTGCTGCAGCAGTTTACCCTGAAAGATCAAGTCCAGTAGGTTATGGAACTTGTTAACCCCACCAACCCTCCATCCACTGGGTCCCATGCAATGTCATGCAGGCCTCCTAATTCACAAGGGATTCGGGGGGAACTTTTCCCAGTCCGGAACTTGCTGGTATGCTTCTGGAGCTGTGCGACCGTTAACGGGTGAGCAAATGCTTATTTACCATGACATAGTCATTCGCCTACACAGTGGACATGGCCCTGCACCAATTTCGTTTCCCAGGAGCCGAACAAAAAGGGGCCAATCGCAGCGCCTGCCACGCGTGTGGACATCTGTATCAGTGACACTGTGGTTTCAAAGTCATTTAAGAAAGGCTATCTATTTGGTCTGTGCTCATCCACGAACTTGTACTAAGTTGAGTTTGTTGGTCCCACCCGGGGAATATCATGTCCCTGTTGAACATGGTGGGTAGTGGGTGGGATTTCCATCTTGCATGCGGAAAAGCAGTCTGTATATGCTCCGCTGCTGTAGCCCTTTCTCCCAATGATCTAGCCACAGTGAGATGTGGTTAACAGGAAAAATGTACTATCTCGTTGCTCTGTGAACGCGTGTGTAAGTTGTCCGCCTTTATCTTGGGAGTTCGCAATATACAGAGTTTCCCACATTAGTTAGCAGAATCCACGGAGAGACAAGTACCATAGCTCAATCAGGGTCCCAGCCGCTTGCCCACGGTAATTAAAGCCTTGTCCACGGTAGACAGGTCTCATCAAACTTAACTACGGGGATTCGGGATTGGCCAGAACAAGGACGGAACATTAAATCGTATTTATTGCATTTTTCACAGACAAAACACACAATTCTTCACAATACCCATTATAAACAATTACTGGTGGAGTGGAGGAAACGAAATAAAATCGTCCACAGGAAAAATGACTTGAAACAAACGTCTCTGGGAATCCTGCACGCATGCAAGTGGTAGTGCGCGATTTTTGTTGAGCCGTGGCACAATCAATGGCTAGGGGCACAGTTGCCACCTGTACTCTCGCCGAATGGAATCTTTTCGTTGGGTCCTTGCAGGAATCCTCAGGAATCATCTATCTCAAACGCAATGCTGGAAAGACGGGGATGATCCGGTTAAGATGTTTGTTAACCCTCCACACTCCGGACCGAGGACAGCCGGTAACTTGGGATGGATCTTGGTGATCTCAGATGAATCTGGGCACTGCAAGGAATTTTATAGGTGTATGGGGCATATCTATAACATACAGCACAATTCTCCCCAGGGAACAACTTTTACCCACCTACCCAGACTTCCAGCATAGCTCACAAAAAGGGCGCAGAGGTCTGATCCCGTTCGTTTGATAGGGAGCATGTGCTTAACTTGACAACCTGACGCTCCTAGACATCCAGGTCGTAATCCCTTACCTGGGACAGTAAGTTCTGGGGTTGGCAACCAAGTGTTGATTAGCCCCATACTTTGCAACCGATATGATGGTACATTGCAATAAGGTCCGGCCACCCCTAACATATAGTGGTTCTGATGGCATTCAATCGACTTCTCTAGACATTGACAGGACCAGTCCAGCAGGGGTGCCCATTGAAGTATGGAGAGAAAATTCTCAGCTATTCATCCTTACATACAGGGCAGGCGCCTTGATCCATGCGGCCGTATGGGCAGCAACTTGATAAACCGCGGGCCGGGCAGATGCAGATATTAATTTTTTTTCGGAATAGTTCCGGTATTTATAGCGTCCGGAAATATGTACACATTTATTTAGCGCTGTTCTGCAATAATGCTAATACCGTCTAAAACTAGGGGAGACGTTCGCGAGTAGTGTGTCTCTCAAAGTCTATACTTTAGCGTAGCTCAACCTACAGTACGTCTAGTACACCAACTGAGTCGCTTGCTGCGGCGCAAGTAATTGTAAACTTTGCTATATTTATACATGCATCTGCATGTGCTGTATGTCTTCATTTGACACATTGTTGAACGCTCAGAGGGCGGTACATTTAAACAGTATATCAGACATTTTCGGCATATACAGCGTGCCTCTCCGCTCGCTCGCCCGCCTGGCACAGCAAAACAGGCTAATTTACTGCACTGCGTATTCACTTCTTATTTCTTATCTACATACAGTAACCCTCACCAACAACATTCTTTGAATGTAGGTGTCTTTTGGTTCCAATCACAGGTTCCATGCTGGTAGCTGATGATGACTGCCGCATGGCATCTATAAGTTCACCATGCTTTGCCATTGCAAAAGTTCAGAAGCTGAGTGACCAGAAAAAAAAGTCATTTTATTATATGTTTCTCGCACCAAGCCTGCCTTAACATCTTGTATTTACGATATCAATTCTGTGCGGTAGCTTTTGACTGCGACCACTGTGCTTTTGTGACTGCCACATGGTTTGATTTGTGTGGTTTTTATGATTCTGGGGTGAGTGGGGATACACTGATTTTAATGATGAACCTGCCTGTTGAAATATGTCCGTGTCTTTTGAACTACAGTACACGTACAGACACATTTGTTTTAAAGTAGAGGAGCCTCATCAACTTCTTCATGTGCCTCCACAGTAGAATCAATCCAGGAATATATAATCCGTTTTTCTTAACCACTTGATCACAGCACCCCATCCAGTGGTGTCCTGTTTAAAGTGAAACGCTGAGTCTCCTGGACTCTCCCTTAGGGTGGGAGGCAGGGCCTGGCGTCTCATACAGCGGGTGACCAAAACTGGGTTTGCACAAGTACCATGCTGCGGAACCTCACGCAAATGTATTATCACGCACTTGTAAAAGTGGGCTCTTTTCCCCTGGGTAGCTATTGAAATAAATTTATTTACGCCTGTGTAAAGTTGTCTTTGTTTTAGTCTGTTTGAGTCAGGTGCTCCGCTCCGGCTGGGTAGCAATGAAGTAGAAGAAGGTCCTCTCAATGAAGAGAGAGAGTCACAGGCGGGCCTGCTCGGAAAAAACGGCCTGAAGGCTAAGGCTGGACTGGTGCAAACAAAAATATATGCCTTTATTGATCATGGCAAATACAAATTTTTAAAAAGGGAGAAGGAGTCCCCATCGGCGCTCTAGCGCATTTCGCCCGTGGGGCGTTGTCAAAGAGTGTGTTGGTACACACTACTCTGTATAAGCATCTAAACGGATGTGACATCACGCTAACCGCCTCCATTGCCCCACCCTATTACTCTGGAGTGGGTGAGTGTTTACTACTAGCAGAGATCTGCATCACACCCGGTCAAGAT